>VCHN02001242.1:0-24039 GCA_007115665.2 Sequoiadendron giganteum
AAATGACTAACTATTTGAATGACCAGCGAACTGGTATTTATAGTGCTATGACAGGTTGTTGAAACTTGTGGGAATTCAATTTAAGATCAAATGTCATCAATGTTGTGTGTTAAGCAAGTTGAAATACCACAAAATCCATTGACAATGGTGGACGAGAGACAGTGTAAAAATTACCTATATCTAGAAAACCAACAACATTCATGGTACCCTTGGGATAACCAAGTTTTTTCTGGATGGGAAAGATCAATCTGATAGTTGCAAGAGTCAAATCAAGAATTAATGGCAGTTCTGGGTAGGTCTGGAAGTAGTTGGAACGATCAGGATGCATTTTGGAAGAATTCCAAAAACTCATTAAGGAACTAGACATGAGAATGGGATGTAGGGTATCAAGTCAGGATTGTATATTGGAACTAGATGGATGAAAGGAATTCCTGAAGCACCATGAAAATCTGCAAAATGAGTGATAGGACAAGATGGAATGCATGGGAGAATATGCAGAAAAAGGTGCAGGACTGGGCATCAAGAAAGGAAGTCCAAGTGTAACGAAAAACATCTGGACATCAAAACGAAATCTGCATAAGGAGAAATGAGCAGTGAAAAAGGCTTTGTAGAAATTGCTTGTGGAAGTGGATGCGAAATGGAATATTTTGAAGGGGTCCAAAAATCCAAATGTGCTGGGGAATCCCGCAAGAAATGGAAGGAAGGTCTGAGGGTAAGAGGGAATAGGAGAAGTCTAGATGGACATCAGGAGTCCACATGAGAGGAATTGGGAATTTGAGGGGAAAATTTGCAGAATTCGATGCCAGATGTGAATTAAGTAAAAAGGGGGAAAATATTACATCCACCTAAAAAGTCTACAAGAATGAAGAGCAAAAAGGGAACAAAGGATTTGCGGGGATTGTGAGCAAAAGTGGATAAGGGGATGGGAGGAAAGACAAATATCCAAATCCCAACTGAGTTCCCGCAAACATTGAAACAGAGGGAAAATGGAAAGAATAACTTGATAGAGTTTTGCAAGAATGAAGGGAAGCGAAAGGTAGGAAAGGAGTGATGGACCTTGCAAGACTTCATGTGGTACAAGACACAGGATCAGGATAATTGTTAAATAGGAGAATATCTTATTCCACACCAAAAATCTACAATGCTGCAAAAACAATGGAGAATGACCAAAACACACCTAGACTTAGATTTTTCTTGGATTTTGGCAACATTTAGGTGGACTAGAAATGAGGGGACCCACATAAAGATCTCTTAGATTGGTTATCTATGATGGGAAAAAACAAGGCCTATATGCACATACGAGTTGGGACTCAAGCAAAATTTGGCACTGTCAAATTGAGTTCCAACACATAACACGCATTTGATTGATAAGGGATTAGAAATATTGACATGTTGCTGATCAACATTAGTTTCAATGGGGTTTGGCACCTACATTTGACATGGATTCATTATTTCAGCTTGCACATGTTTAAAAATTTGTCTATTTCCTAAGGTTGTCTAATTGGGGGCATTAAATATGGCCTTGGCCTCTTTTTACTTAGTTTTGCTTGTAGGGCTATGCTCCGGCCCATTTGCCTCTTTTGTTGTGTTGGTCAAGAAGAAAGATGGTACTATGAGGATGTGTATCAATTATAGAGCCCCCCACAAGAAGACAATCAAGAATCGCTACCCCATACCCAAGATCAATGAGTTGATAGACGAGCTTCATGGTGCGAGGTACCTCTCCAAGATTGACTTACAATTGGGGTATCATCAAATAAGGGTTCGAGATGACAATGTGCACAAGACAACCTTCAGATGTCACTATGGGTACTACAAATTCTTGGTCATGCCATTTGGGTTGACCAATGCACCCGCCACTTTTCAGTCATGCATGAATCAAGTATTTATTTTGCAACTAAGGAAACTTGTGTTGGTCTTCTTTGATGACATCTTGATTTTTAGCAAAACATGGGAGCATCACTTGAGGCACATAAATGAAGTGCTTGGCAAATTGAGCAACATTCATTCTACGCCAAGGCATCCAAATGTGAGTTTGGTTTGACTGAAATATTATATTTGGGGTTCAAGATTAGTGCCCAAGGGGTTAGCATAGATGAGGAAAAGGTCAAGGCAATATATGACTAGCCTAGACCAAGGAATCAGACACATTTGAGGGGATTTGTGGGACTATGCTGCTTGTATCGAAGGTTTGTAAAAGGTTTCTCACAACTTGCAGCCCCACTAACGGATTTGACGAAGAAAGGAGATTTCTCTTGGAGCCCTTCACCACAGAGAGCTTTTGAGAAGCTCAGGGAGGTAATGAGTTCATATTCTATTTTGGCCATTCCTAATTTCTCACTTCCCTTTGTTCTAGAATGTGATGCTTCAGTAGAGGGGATTGGAGCGATGTTGATGCAAAATAGACACCCCATAGCATTTGAGAGTAGGAAGCTCAAGGAGATCGAAAGGAGCTTCTCTATTTATGACATGGAGATGTTAGCCATCATGCATGCATTGGCCAAATTTAGGCAATACTTGGTTTGTGGGAAGTTTGTGGTGAAAACAGATCATAACAACTTGAAACTCTTCCTCAATCAAAAAGATTTGAATGATAGACAACAAAAATGGGTGAGTAAGTTACAAGCCTATAATTTTGACATTATGTTAAGGGAAAGGATAAGGTGGTGGCTGATGCACTCTTTAGGAAGCCTTATTTTTGCTCTATGAATGAAATATTTGAGGATTGGAAGGTTTCTATAATTGCTAAATATGCCAAAAACACATTTTCTACTAATATTTTGGATGGGAAGTTACAAGTTAACAAGTACAAAGTGGTTGATGAGCTCATCCTATACAAGGATAGGATGTACCTTGTACCGGAATCAAAGGTGAAGGAAAGAATCTTGAAAGCATGTCATGACACACCACTTGCTAGTCATCCAAGTTACTACAAGACATACAAGCAAGGGAACGTTATTCATGGAAAGGGCTCAAAAATGATGTGTTGAAGCATACTAGGGAGTGTTTGGTTTGCCAACAAAACATAACAGAGCATGTATTTCCAGCTGGTTTGTTGCAACCCCTTCCCATTCCAAATCAAAAGTGGGAAAGTATCTCTATGGATTTCATCACATGTCTCCCAAAGGTGCAAGGTAAGGACTGTATCCATGTGGTTGTTGATAGGCTCACTAAATATGCCCATTTTCATGCTATTTCTTCAAAGTACAAGGTTCCACAAGTTGTTGATCTATTCTTTAGAGAGATTTTCAGACTTCATGGATTACCAAGGAACATTGTAAGTGACAAGGACAGCAGGTTTATCAACTTGTTTTGGCAAGAGCTCTTTCATTTGATAAGCACGGAATTAACCCCAAGCACTAACTATGTCACCCTCAAACTAATGGGCAAATGGAAATGTGAACAAATAGATAGAAGGTTACTTGAGGAACTATGTTACAGAGCAGCAAACAGCATGGGTCAAATGGCTGCACCTTGGGGAGTATTGCTACAATTCTACTCATCACATGTCTATAGGTATGACTCCTTTCAAGGCACTCTACGATTATGATGTTTCATTCATGGATTTGATTCTTTCGAATAGTAGAGTACAAAGAGCTAAAGATTTGATTCAGCAAAGCTTAGACACCATGAAGGCACTCAAAGAGAATCTATAGCAGTCCCAAAACCAGCAAAAGATGTATGCTGACCACCACAGAACTGAGGGTTTTTGAGGTGGGAGACATGGTATTCTTGAGGTTACAACCTTACAAACAATCTACCCTCAGAGGAAGTGGTGCAGAGAAGTTGAAGCCCCAATTCTATGAACCCTATAAGATCAAAGGAGGATTGGTGAGGTTGCATATGAATTGGAGCTACCAGCAAACAGAAGAATTCATAATATTTTCCACATTTCATGCTTGAAGAAGGCCCTTGGACAGCAAGTTACACCATCACTTGAGCTGCCACAACTTGATGATGAAGGGAAACTAGTTTTGGAACCCGAGGCAAACGTTGATCTAAGAGAGAAAAAGTCAAGGAACAAGGTTATTCCAGAATACTTGGTAAAATGGAGGAATCTTCCACTTGAGGATGTGACATGTGAAGGAGTGGAGATTTTTGAGCATCCAAGCCTGAAATTGCTTGGGGGCAAGCAATCTTGAGGTTGAGCTACAATTCCTACAATGTTTTTAAACACTAACCTTAATATTAAAAAAAAATACTAATAATAATATTATTAATAATAATTATTAATTTGAAAATAGCTATAATAACTAGCCGACCTAGACCCTTGTTTGGCACCAATTTTTGAAAATAATATTTTTTTAGCCAACCTAGTCCTTGTTTTTGGGGTGCCAACTTTATACAAACAGGTATATATGCCATTCTTGCTGCTGGGCGAATTTATTGGGAAAGTTGATAAGAAAATTGGGAGAAATCCTGAGTATGAGAGCTGGGACGAATACCTCAGTTACTCAATAAGGTTAGGACACCAAACCCTAACCTTTTCTTGTCAATTGTCCAATCTTCAGTGCAATTTTATCTGATATTCAATACAGCTCATAATCAGCATTGCCCACAGGTATCCACCTAGGTGAAAGTTCTGTGCTAGGGTTAAATCAAGCCACCACCATCATACAAATCATCTGGGCATTACCAATAGCAGGTTCCGGGAGGTTACTATGGTTTCAAGGGACCTGGACAGTGTAACAGTTGCTGGAATTATATTGTTGAAGCCCTAGTGTAACAGCTAATATCAGCAGACATGATCATTCAACACCAAGGGCTATCAAGTAGCAGCACCATCACTCTAGATCTAAGGCCTTGCACTCTGCAGCAACAAAATACCAAGTGATTTCAGATGTAAAGACTACTGCAGATTACCTACAGCAGTGACATAGGTTACTTTCCTAATCCAAACTCTACGAAGGGTGCAGTTGAGAGGGAGGCGACTTTTCCTATGAGCAGATTTGTCATGTTAAACACCCACAGTCATGTTTAATTGCCCTGCGACAGCAATTTGTAAGATTTGTAATAGTTTCAGACTTTAATTAACTCAGAAGTTTCTTTTTCTGCTGTCATCTAAATTCCGAAACTTGTTGTGCATTCTCTCTGTGGATTATAGTATTTTGTTTGAGTTTATGTAAGCTCTGAGTGAACTGAAGTGTGCTGTTGTGAATTAATTGTTGGTGGTGTAAGGGTTGACTCGAATCAGTGATTTAAATTTTGAAGACGGACAGGTTATAAATCCCTAGGGACATTACAATATAAAACCCTAGGGAACATTACAATGTGTATAGATCAGCTGGAGGTATTTTTATACAGAACATATCAATAAAGAAAGACCATATGTTAGTCCATATAAAATCACATCACTCAAAGAGATTATAATTTTCTAAGTGTGTTCCAACTTCCAACCATGGCATTTAATATGGCTATTCATGGAAGGAGTCATGGGATTAGATGCCAAGGATTACAACTCAAAAAATATCATTATAAATATTGTTAACAGTAAAGTTGTAAATCCAAAACAGTTAAATAAAGAAAAACATGAAATACGACCACCAGATAGAAACAAGGAAATCACTGCAATTGCTTTGGTATGAAGCTATGCAAAGATAAGGATTGTTATGAAAAAAATTTGTTTTATGACAAGAATATGATTTTATTACGTAACAGGTGTCACCCATGTGTATGTATGTAGATGGAAAAACCAGTTTTACAATAGTGAGCCATTTTGGTAACCAAGTAGTTGCTTGTCATTATAAAATTTGATTATCCTTATTGCCTTAGCACCAATATCCAAGTACAGGGATTTAATGTTTTCTCAGGTTATCCTCTTGGAGAGTTCGCAATTTATCTTAATACTTATGTCATGCCCCCGCCATGAAGAAGAATTGCAACCATATGGGGAAATAATCGCAGCCTAATATAGGCTAGTCAAATAATAAATCGCAGCCCATTCAAGGATGGTCAATCAAGGTAAAGGAAGGCTATCAGCATAAAATAAAAATAAATTAAGAGTCTAATGGGAGTGCTTACTTACCAAGAGGTACAACTCTTTGGAAAGGCAATTTTAATGAAAAGATGTAACTTTTTCCTCCCCCACCATGGAAGATATTAAAGGGAGAACAAATCATTTGGGGGAAGCATCAAGTGGGAAAAAGGAAAGATAAGAATAAAAAATTTGAAATATCTCTTTGGAATAGAGATTGAGAACAGCCATTAATAATATTCAGAAAAACAATTGGTGGCAGCCATTTAAGAGCAAGAGGTATTTATTTAGATATAATTTAACAAATTCCTTGAGAAGTCATATCTTGAATTTGTGAAGTGTTTTGAAAATAGGAAGGATGGCCAGTCTTCCAAGTTCACGAGAAGTGAAGGACGACCAGCCTTCATGCTCTTATCAAGTATGCCACCCCGAGATGAAATGGACACCCAGCCTTCCATGCTCTTGGGTTTGATCAAGGAGGACGGCCAGCCTCCAAGGTGGACTGAGGGATGTGTTGGTGTGTGTTTTAATACTCACCGAACACAGAATAAAATGCCCAAAGACACTTTATCCTCTCTTGAACAAAGTTGCTGCATATGCTAAGATTGCAAAGAAGATCATATAGCAACTCCAAGGTTTCTTTCGTAAGGTCATGACATGTGGATAAGATCAGTGGGTGGTGTGATATGCTGGTATCACAAAGGGACTTACGTTAGAATTTGTTCACAAGCTAAGGACTTAGACTGTCTTGACATTGATTGCTCTTTCCATTGGGGTATTTCAGATTTCCAAAAAAATGTAAAAAGATAAGGGTTTAGGAGCCTAATTTACGTCTATGAACTCAAGAGACGGCAATGATTGGGTGAAACTGGAAATAACCACACTTTGTTTCGCCTCCCTAGGACAACTACGCAAAGTGGGTGCAATCTTCAAAGGGTGTGATAATAATTTTCATGTTTGAAATAATAATTATTCAAACTGAAGTTAAGCATCCACAATTTAGGAGCTCAGGCTAACTTTACACATTGGATACAAATCATCTATCCAAAGAAAGTATGAGCTAGATTCCACCAATCAGCACTATCAGATCTTTCATTCACTAACAAACATTCAAATGAAAATTCTAATCTAACTTTAATCTAAGTGTTGAAGGAGAATATGTAAAGCTTGCACACCACTTGAAAATAAAAATGATTCAAAGCAAATCATGCATAAGAGCTTTTATTAACGGACATGGCATAACGTAACAATCTCATACTACTCACTTCACAAATGTAAAATGAGAGTACACAAGTTTATATAGAGTTTCAGAAATAAATGAATGGCCCAGATTAAAACAAGCCAACGGCCAAGATTAAAACAATTAAACCCTAATTAGGGTTTCCCTAATGACATCAGTAAACAATGAGTTGACAGGTAGTGAAGTGACACCTAGAGCTACTTTCAAGGAAGTACATCCCTATCCTCTCGAGTTGTTGTGTGTTCAATGAATCTGGACACAATCGAGACAACCTCTTCCATAGTGACCTGCGGAAGCATGCCGATCCTAAACTCCAGCCCGTCTAAGTTCTCAGCAAACCTGGCAAAGATGCTTTCCCATTCTGGCTCAATCCTCACAAAGGCTTCCCGGATGGCTGAGAAATTTTCCATTCTAACCCAGCTCCGTCTTAAGATAGGCCACATGATAGAAAAGAAGTTTTCTTGAACTTTATTCTTCAAACCTTCCAACTGTAAATCATTTTCTCGTATGACCTCTTTGTCTAACAGGTCAGCAGTCATGTTGAAGATTTTATTCTGGATCTTCTTAACCTGTTCCTCCACTCTAATCCCGTCAGACCTCGCCCTTTCCAAGACTTCGCCTTGTGCCATCAAAGCCCAGTACCAAGTATGAAAATCGTAATCCGCGCCTGCCGCAATGATGTCTCCGTCAATCAGCTCCTGCTTTGGGACTCCTTTCAGAACTCTGAGGCACAAAATTATCTTCTCCTGAATATCCGGAAGACTATCCCAAACTTCCACCATGGCAGACAGTCTGGAAAGCAATGAGGTAGCCTGATCGTAGACTAATGTCAACCTTCCCAGGAATGTATCTGCTTTTGCGTTCTTAACCACTATCCATTCTTTGGCTTCCTTGGCTGTGACCATGTCTTCTTCCATGTCCTTAGTTGTTTCCTGTGAAGGATTCGGGAGAAGAGGAGTTGCTGTATTATCTTGATCAAGCGGCTTGGTCAGATGTTGTATGTATTCTTTCAAACGCTCAATCTCCTTCTGGCATTCTTTCCTCTTCGCCACTTCCTTTCCCAACCTTGCCTTGATAGTGGACACTAAGTTGTCCAAATCTTCAACTTCTTGGCCTTTTGTGGTTGGGCCCAAGTCGATGGTAGTGACGGCATATTCATGTGGAGCTATATCCTCCCGCGGCTTGTCCACCGTTGGCACTACAATCTATACTGACCGATTGCCAGCTTCATCCCTCTGTATAGTGGAGAACTTTTTAGCCGGCTTCCTGACTAAAACTTGCTCAAGCTTGGCTAAGAAATCTGCAGCATCATCTTCTTCCTGTGTCTCGACTAGCGCCTGTATCTTCATTCTCTCCTTCAACCAGTCAGGAATTGTGAGTTGTTCTATGCCATCTTCCTCCTGCACATTTTCTCCGTTTGGAAACATCCAAGATTCCTCTAAGGGCTGAAATCATTCCCTCCTGAAAATCATCATTTTGGGCGCCCATCTCATTCATCTGAGCCAAGTATTTATGTGCTGGTGGGGGATGGTGGCTCATCATCGTCCAGCTGAATGGGATCCACATTCTCCTCGAGAATTGGGGGAGGATTTCCAATGTTGGCCAAAGAATCATCTATGGTGGCCAATATCTCGTCAATGTTTCTGGACGTGACAGAGCGTGACGACTCTATCCTTGTTCATTTTTGAACAGGTTCTACTTCTTTTCTTTTCCTGGAGGTAGTAGATTCTATCAATTCTATGCCATGGGAGGCTTTTGCATTTGAGGAGTAAGACTCCATCTCGCTCAATCTGTCATAGGTAAGTGTTACCTTCCTCAGCCTCAGCTCCTAAACCTGTTGTTCGACCCACCATTGAGAGTATTTGACTACTGGTCTCATCAAGGTGTTCAAATCTGCATGTTCGAGCTTTGACCATTTTACAACAGGCAGAGGTCGACCCTCATCAAAGCGTGGTTGTACTTGCTCTCCATCATCTTTGAGCTGATCAAGCACTCAGCAAAGTTCAGTTGTCCTGATTAAGCTCACCGGCAATTTGGACCATAGCCTCTGTCTAGCCTCGTATTCGTCTGCAGCATCTGCCCAAAAGTCCTCCAACTCGACTCTATGCCTCTACTTACTCCCGTCCACAGTCTTAATATGATGATGTGGGTCAAAGTTCTCTCTAGACTGATATGTAGTGAACGGGTACCGTTGTATCTCCAACCTGGCACTCTCAGCTGCTTGTGCCGATGGACATGATTCCAGCATGTTCCCGATGAAAACGGGGAAAGTAACTGCCACCTTCTATTTTGTCCTCTAGAAGCTCTAATACTCCTCCAACTGTCTCAATACCTCAAGTAAGACCATCTTGTTGGTAGGAAAGATGGGCAATCTGTAGGGATTCCCAGTGAATCCTTGGACTCTGATGTACGTGTACCTTGGGTATTGGATGAACCAAGATCCATACTTGCCGATCAAACTCTTGGCTTCGTGAGTCAGCCTTTGGTGCGTTCCTCCTTGAAGTATTCTTGTTATATACATGAGGAAGGCATCATGTGCCTGTCTGAAATGGGCTTTCTCACTTAGCTGCAACTGTGGATAACAATCAGAGGACTTCAGCTCATTCTCTCCATTGCCAACCACGCCTTTGCAAATCAAGCCTGCATACCAATACGTCCTAGCCAACATGTAAATGACGTAGGAACTCATGTAAAATGTCTTTGTCTCTTCTAGATTGACCAGCTGCTCATGGAGGCTGTCGCTTATCATACGAGACCAATTGAACATCTTTACCCCTTCAGTGATTTCCTCAATGAAGTAGTACATCCATGTTTCGAAAGGCGCGCCCTGAGGATTGCCAACTACTCTGTTCAGCAAGATGATGATGTCTTCGTAATCTTCTTTAAAGTCCGTGCACAGTAGCTTCTTAGGCATCTTCTTGGCAGAAGCTCTTGGTTTCTCCAGCCACGATTTATTAATATTTGCGGCACAGAGGTCAGGTTTATCATCATATAATTTATTTGCATGCTCCTTAGTTCTATAGGAAGTTTTGTGATATGTCGGGATGCCGAAGGCCTCTTGTATAGCTAACTCTCTGAGGTGAGCTAGTATCCTCCCGTCAGGCGCAACAATCTGCCTATCTTGCGCATTATAATGAAGGGCGCACTCTACCATTAGTTCGACACACTCAATTGCTAGTGGGAATCCGGCAGCCTGAACAATGCCATTCCTCATCATCCGTCTGGCAATGGGCGTTGGCAAGAATCCATCGTGCCCGTACATCCTCTTTTTAAATTCTTTGAAGTCGACGTGTCCGAGGTTGGTGTCCGTGATATTTTTCCACTTGCAATTGACTTTGGACTCCGGCTACAACACCTTACTGGCGAACTTCATTTGTGCTTGTCTGGATGGTTCTCCCCGGGTGGTCATCAACCTACCGATACAAAAATAATTAACATTAATATAAGAACTTTCAAAATCTGGTTACTCTGGGGTTTTATCCGATGAATTTATACTTTCAGCTTGTTTAAAATATGAATTTCTGCGAAAAAGCAAGCTGAAAGTGGAGAAATTCACTAAGTATTTGACAAATCTTGTGCCGGAATGATTGTAGAAGATTAGAAAAGAATAGAAGAGCCTAGCCGATTGATTTCCAAACCTTCGAGAATATCTTCTGGCTGCGAATTAATTCCAACTTCTGAAATTTTAATAAAAAGGCCCAAGAAAAGGTGCGCCAACTTGCTGAGAAGTACACCTTTTAGCCAAGAAAGAATTCACTTCTTCAAAAATCACACCCTCCAGCTTAAAATTATCTCTTCTACTGAGAAAAATCGACGTTGCTCTCGATATCTCTTCTTCCAAAATTTATCTCTTGCAGATTCGAAAGAGCTAATCTTCTTCTCAATCGAACTTGTAAAGAATGAGTTGCTAAAACTCATTATATGGCTAAGAAGTGCGATTTTCTTAGTAATTGCTTTCTTTTATCTTGAGTTTTTTTCAATTTTAGGATTGTTTTCTTCTCTTTGTTTGGCAAGTTTCTAATCTTTTTTGAAATCCTCGAGGCAAGTTTCCAATTTTATCCAGGCACCACCTTTAGCCAAAATCTTCAGATTTTCTTTCTTTTTAAAAATTGCCTAAGTGTTGAACACTTTAAAATGTTGGAGAATATTAAATTGATATATTAAATCCAATTTTCCAACTCATGTAATCTCCGAATCAAGGCAAAATTTAAATTCGTCTAAGGCAAATTGACTATTCCCCAGGTTATTTCTCATTTTCTCCAGACATTGAATATTTTAGATAAATTTCCCTAACTGTCGGAAAATAATTAAAAATATCCAAAGTATTTAAATTTCCAACCTGTTTAATTATGTCCAACCCATTAAAATATTGATACTTGACTAGATTTATTTATCCGTGGCTAAATATTTAATTTTCCAATTATTCCATCTAGCCAAGGTGACTTCATTATTTTCTTTGCCAACTTCAACCTCTTGGGCGGACTTCAGGCTTCTCTAGACATTTGACCTAGTCAAAAATTTCAAATTCTCTCTCTCCTTCTGAGTTGGGCGAACTTGGAGACCTCTCTGCCAGTCACATTTTTATCCATGCCTTAGAAATTTATTTCATGCTGAGGGGCGGACTTCATACTGGCTTGGTCATCTCTTATTTTAGGCGTATTTTGATCAATGCCTTAGAATATTTTCTCCTCTTCCAAAGTTGGGCGGACTTGGTGCTCTTCTTGCCTATGGCAAACTTGGGCTTGCACTTGACATGGGCGCACTTTGACTTAACTTTTCCAAGGGCGGACTTGAGGCTCTTCCTTGCCATCCACTCCTCTTCCATGGCACACTTTGTGATCTCTCTACCAAGGGCGGACTTGGTGCCTTGTCTTGCCATTCCAAGGGCGGACTTGAAGCTAGCTTTGCCAGGGCGGACTTTGTGCCTTGTCTTGCCATTCACTTGGCTTGGGCGGACTTTGAAGTGGGCTTGCCATTTTCTTTTCCTTAGGGGCGGACTTCATACTTGTCCTTCCAAGGGCGGACTTGGAGCTTCTCAAGACATGGTGGACTTTGAGCTTGCTCATTCCAAGGGCGGACTTGGAGCTTGGCCCGCTAGTGCCTGCCTTTGGCTTGCCAAAGCAAGGGTGGACTTGGGAAGATGTTTGCCATTTCCTCTCATGGGCGAGTTTCTCAAACTCTGCCATTTTTCATCATCCGTCTTTTACCATTCGCCTTGATTTTCTTGTTAATTCCCTCATTCTGGAGACGTGTTGACTTCATGATCAATGGGACCTCGAAATAGAAACTTTTCCCAAAATAGAAACTTTCCAAAAATAGAAACTTTCTAAAAATAGAAAAAAACAAAAAGCATCCCTAAAAAATAGGAACTCCAGAATGGCCTAAAAATGCCAAAAAGCAAAAAAGCAAAATCCCTAAAAAATAGGAAATGTCAGAAATGATCAAAAGCACAAGCGATCCTCGTTCTTCGGACCTTCCGAGCACTTCCATGACGTTTAGGCACATAAACAGGTTCAAAATCTCAACTTGGTCGAAGTGACTCTCAAAACTCAAATTCTGAACTCACGAAATTGCAACGCAGAGGGCGAAACCAAAAGAAACTGGGGGTCCCCATTTGCAATTGAGCGATGTGTGAAATAGGTCACAACAGGATGGAAAGGCGGCCAACCTTCCATGCTCTCACAATACAAGAACGACCAACCTTGAAATTGCCATTTGCAAGCATTTCCAATGAATTCACAATATGATTTGCTATAAGGAATATGCTATGATGTGTTGATTCAAATATTAATGATGCTATGAATTATTGATCTAAATATTATGCTAGTATAGCTATGATTTATTGATCTAAATATTATAATGTTTTATGCATGGATTTTAATATTATCATACTTTCCTATTACCTAATATTATTAATATCAGTTCTTAGTGAATAATACTGTTTTGCAGGCCTAAAATTAGGAATTCTGAATTTCCCAAATAGGGACATTACAACTTATGCCTTGTCGACATTGTTATGAACTTATTTGGGTTCTATGTCAAAAAATGAGACTATTAGATAGCAGGCCTAGTCAGCCTTTTTGTATGTAAATGGGCAGACCATTTTTGGGTTTAAGGACCAACCTACCCTTTTAGGCTGTAGATCGACCAACCTACCATTCTTTAGATAGTGGGTCTACCAACACCTTTTAGATCAACATGTCCATATTCAAAGTATCAACGTTTTTTTCGTAAGCTTTGTTGGGTGTGTAACAATTTTTTTTGTCTGATGGTAAGGTCTATAGACTATAATGAACTTTGTCTCTCTAATGAGAGACTATGTTTTTGGGATTGTTGTGCAAGTCTAAATCAATTGTGCTTGCACCAAGGACAACATTCTATAATGTCCCCTTCCCAGCTGTGACCGTTTCAGTTGACCGTTGGCCTATTCCGGAGACCCGTAGGCTACGCGGATGGTGAAATTAGGGTTTCCTAGTTTTGAGGAGGTTGTTGCTTGAGGTTCGGGATTCTGTTTGCGGATTCTTTCTGGGTTTTCAGAGAGCTTCGTAGTGTTGTGTTCAGTTTGGCATTCCGGGCAACTTCACGAATTTACTATTTTTAGTAAATTCTATTTTTGGCAGTGGACAGTTTGGGTTCAGTTCAGTTGGTCCTCTTCTTCAGTTGGTTCAGCTGGCACTTCAATTCTTGGCTTTGGGCGCATATTTCTTGGAGAGATAAGTATTTTCATTATAATATTATATTTTAATATTATACCCCTTGCCTAGCAATACAACTTTAAGTTGTTTTTAAAAAAAAGGGGAACTTTGAGGGTCTAGGCGTCATGGAGAGATAAGTTATATCTTTTAAATGTCAAATATTGAGATGAAGAAAGGGACGCCTATTTGAGAGAATTGATTTTATTTTTAAAAAAAAAACAAAGTGAAATATTTCATTGGTGAAAAAGGACGCCATTCTTTGGAGGGAAAAGGTGAATTTGAAATTAGGGTTTGGGCGCCTTCTGGAAGCTTCTAGATGTTTCTCTCTTGTCTATTTAATCAGGCCTCAGCTCTTCATTTGGGATCTTTTTTCTACTACACCGTTATGCTGCTGAATTGTCTTCAGGAACTCGCTTCGAGGAAAGCATTCCTCCTAGCATGGGCTCATCTTCTTGCTTGAAAGATAGCAACTAGTTGAGAGGTTAGCTTGTAATAGGTTTGAATTGCATTTCCAATTGAGTCATTGCATTTTGGGAGTTCTAGTTTACATTTCTGTCATATTTTGATGTTGTTGAATGTCATTGAGGAATGTAAGATTTGCTCATAGCTCATGAAATAAAAATGCTATCATTCTGGGTATTGAATCTATCAATCTGTTTATGAGGGGCGACCATTCTTGCCAATTTCCAGATTTTATTTGTGTCTCTTGGATTTTATAGAGGAAATTCGCCCTTGCAGCTGGGCCGTACCATCTTGAAGTACATTGAAGTTTGTGCAAAAATAAATAAGGCTTGTTTTGGGTGGTTTAGGGATTGCATCTTGGGCGCCTATATCAGTATAGTAATCTGCATTTGATTTCTCGTCAATAGGATGTGTTTAGAGTGAGTTATGTGCATTTTCGTGAGTGATTATGTTGTTGTTCTACATTAAATCTGTCAAATCAGTCATACCAGATTTAAGGAAGTTCATTAGTTGTGCGAGGGGTTGATATTCAAAGAGTTTGTGATTGTAGAAGAGGGATCTTATCTTGTTATAGCTTTGGAAGTTCTTATTCTTATGATATTTGGCAAGCTCTCTAATTTGCTGTAAGCTGAACAGTAGTACTATCAGCAATTCATTCCCTTCATTTTGAATTTACATGTAATCCCCACTGAATAAGTGGAAGAGGCTGGCTTGCCGCCTATTTGCTTTCAATTGAGTAGTTTAGGGACCCTCTAACCATATGCTCGCCATCCATTGGCGCCATTCTTAGTTAGGGTTACATTCTGTCATCATGCATTGATCCTCTGACCATATGCTCGCCATCACGCGGCGCCATTCTTGGTTAGAGTTCCTTTAGTTTGCATTGCATCGATCCTCTGACCATATGCTCGCCATCACTCGGCGCCATTCTTGGTTAGAGTTCCTTCAGTTTGCATTGCATAGATCCTCTAACCAATGCTCACACCTTGCCCACATCAAGATCCTGGTGTACATTCTGGTTAGAGTTACTTTCCGCAACGTTTTGGTTTGTGCTAACCTTAATGGGTGCGTGTTGCATTGTAATCAATTGTGAAAAATCAAAAAAATTTGGTCCGGTTCATTACAAGGCTCCTCTTGTTCTTTACTATAAGCCAATATTTTGTGTTTTGGCAACCCTTTTTTATTTGGCCTAGGGAAGATTTTTAATCCTTGTAAAGGAATAGCCCATAAATGAGCTTTCACTCGACGGTACAAGCTCTTATACTGAGTTCCACATTGGCTACAACGCCAAACATAACCCCCACCATCGGGAATTTGTTGAATCATTGTCGTATGTCGCCAAAGAGGTGACGGTGCATCATATTTCAATTGATTGTTTGCATGTGGGTCAACTGAATTAGATCTACTGGCCATTCTGTATTAACCTAAAATAAAAAAAATTATTACAAATTAACAACACAACATGTCATGTCCCCGAAATCGTAAAGTTGAATTTGAGATATTGAAAAAACAATTAACCAAAATCGAATAAATACCAAAATATAAATATAAGTAATTGCCATTTAAACTTCGATACTATAATTGTAAATATAATTACCATTTAACCATTATCCTCATAATCATGATTATCATAGATAAGTATTAGAATTGTAATATAAATATTATAGAATAACATATGATGATACATATCATAACTATGACATAATATAATAATAAGATATAAAATCATACTAAATATACAAACATAAAATATAAAATATCATAAACAAATATTAAATATTATAATGTTCATGCTAAGTATGAAATTATAATATCTACATAAACATTCTTAAATAATAAATATATATTAAATGTTTAGAAACCTTGGAAACCATTTTTAATAAAGATATAAATTAAACCTTAAGAATCGGGGCCTCCAAAAATAAACAAACAAAGGCTAAACTAAATAAATCAGCAAAGGCATCGGTTAGCTTGGTCAAAAAGCAGCGCTTAAATTAAAAAGAGAGATTAATAAAATAAAAATATAAAAAGACATGACTTGTAATAAAGGTGTGGTTAATTGAAGGAGGAAGGGATATGTCCCTTAGCCAAGTGGAGGTATAAAATATTAGAAATTATCAAAGCAAGAGGGGATTGAATGGAAAATAGGAAGGAAAAGGAAGAGAGCAGTCAAATAAGACAAAACTTGTCTTACTCAAAAAGGAGATACTTGTCTTGCTTACGTAAAAGGTAGGAAGGCATCAATAAAAGGAAGTTTTGGAGATCGATGGCTGGATAGAGATAATAAATGGTGGCTAGAAATAATTAAACATGGCTGGGAATAAAGGAACTATTGCAGATTGTAAATGGAAATCAATTGGAAATAATAATAATAATAATATATATATATATATATATAGAGAGAGAGAGAGAGAGAGAGAGAGAGAGAGAGAGAGATCTATTGTATAAGGTTGAAGGAGGCAAGTAGGGAATCAGAAAACATGGAGAGATAGAGCAATTCAGGTGATGTACTCACTTAGCAATAATATTTAGCATATTTTGAATATAAGAAATTGATATTGCGATATAATGCTTTCTTTAATCTTATCATAATGAGAATTATTCTAGGAAATGATGAACTTAAAGAACCATTGATAAATGAAGATATATTTGATTATAGGCATGAAATAAATCTTGGATGAATGCAAATATAGCTGATCGTGTAAAGATTGTCTTCTTTGTGCTTGTAACCCTATCAGGAAGGGTGAACCATGGTTTAAGTAGATTGTCTAAAAACCTCACTTTCAGCCCCTTAGGCCCTAGACAAGGGATTGGGCCTTGTAGCCCCTTAGGCCCTTGACTAGGGATTGGGTTATAGAAGGTTGGGGGTCCCACCTAAGCTTCTGCCCCTTAGGCCCTAGACAAGGGATTGGGCCTTGCAGCCCCTTAGGCCCTTGACTAGGGATTGGGAAAATAGGAGGTGGTAGACCTTAGGCTACTTAAGAATTCCATGATTCCTCTCCCCCCTGATAGGATGAGTGTCTTCGAGGTGTTGCCATGAATGGAGTATGTAGGTACAAAGCCACTAGGCAAGAAGGGTTGGGATGGACAACCTCTTGAGATTTATTTGAAGGCTTCAGGGCAGATCCCCCATGGCACTCCTCTTGCTTGTTAAATTGTATTTATGATTATGCTTGTTAAATTGCATTTATGATTATGCTTATATTTTGGATATCTAGATATTAATGCTAACAAATATATGTGTGTGTGAGAATGTTGTTAATATGGTGAATGCAGATTTCAAATCAAGATTATTTAATTAAAAAGAACAATCATGTGGAAAGAAGGAACCCTAAACCTATCAACAAATGAATTCTAGGGCAAACCGGGTAAGGGACATTACACAACAACTATTTATTTTTAGAAAAAAATGGTATTATAACCCCTTATTATGCATAAAAAGTTCTTAAAAAAGTTCAAAGCTTGCCAAAAATAAGAAAACTTGAGAAATCTTCAAAAAGATTATTGAAAATTTGAAAAAAAAGGAAAGATTCACTTACCATTGATGGTTAGATCTTCTTTGTGCAGCTATTTCTTCCTTGTTGCTGTAGGTTTAACTCATTTGTAGCTCTCACCTTCGAAAAAAGGACTCAACCGTCAAAATCCAACAATGGCAACTTGGAGGCAAAAAATGGTGTTTTTGGCCTTTTGTGTTTGTGGAATGACTTCATTTAGGGCTACCAAGGCAACATATGTCTTTTTTAGTCTTAAAAAGTGTTTTTTTTTGTTTTAATTGAATTTTTAAGACCCCTAGTCTGCAGGTCCTCTTGGGTATGCCTAGGGTTCCGCCTAGGTGTAACCCTAGGCATACCTGAGGGTGTACTGGGGCTGTACCCGGACCCAGACCAGACCCGGCTAGGTATGGGGGGCCTTCTAGCTGAACCTGGCAACTGAGTTTCAACATGTAAGTAGGACTGCAATGTACAACTTGATAATATACTTCAAAAATGGGATTTTAAAAAATACTGCTCATAGAAAGTAATAGGAACAACTATGAGAATAAATGACAGTATGTTAAGAAATTTTTTCCCCAAAATCTGTAAAAAGTAAGAGCTATGAAAAATCATCCAGGCCACGAAAATCATCCCGTGGTGTACAAAAGATCCACTAGTTAAAATTATTCATGGCAGAAAGAGAGCCTGTTGAATCCTCAACCAATAAGTAGATTCAAATATAGGAGTTGAATTGTCAGCAAAGGAGAGGCCTCGGCTGGGTGGGGCCAGTCAAGATGTCCTTGGAGACTGCAGGTTATCTACCCTGCCCTCTCCTGCCATCCAAGGTTGAAGATCTCTTAAGAAGGGTCATGGGAGTTGAAGAAATTAGCGATATGGGTGTCTATCAGTTAGCAAAGCAGATATTATGATATAAGAAGTAAATCATCTTTTTGAGATCTCTACATGCATTGTTAAGACCCTGTGATAAAATGTTTGTGCTCATAGGAACAACTTTGTAACAAACACAATTTTAGCATGCATTCTGTCTAGATAATGGCATAGGATTTCAGCTATTGTAATAGGATATTCCGAGGATGTTAGCGTTGAATTTTATAATGATGTCAACTGTCAAGCTTTCACAATCGAAATAGCTATATGACTGATGATTATTTTCTTATGCTTGCAGAACCTTGAAAATGAAGAAAGAGTCACTATTGTTCTGCCTACAGGTGAAGAGTTTATATGTAAGGCTGAAGTTATTTCTGGTATCAGCAAGCATGAAAAGGAAGGTAATGTAACTAGGTATTTACCTCTATTATCAATTGGTATTAAAAATATTTTATACAAAAATTGCCAACTAAATTTTTTTGATATCATTGCTTTTGTCATGTGATTTTTGTCACTATAATCAGCTGGATTGGCTGGTATCAGAAGTGTTTTTAAGAGTACTGACTAAGAAATGAACGGGTTGATATTGGTGTCAGATTCTTTACATTTAAATGTGTTAGATCCTCATTAAACCAGTCAACTTGGTTAATGTAAGTTGTGTTTGAGGCATTCTCTGGTGTTACATTCTTTTACAAGTTGGTTGCTCTATGGTAGCTGCATTTCTAGAACATTTTTTAGTAGGAAGTAGGAGGTGGGAGAGCTTTCATGTTACATGCGTCAGCTTTTAACATATTGAAGACTGAATAATTTTCACAGTTTACACCTAATAGGCTTATGTAGGTAGGTTTTGTGAGTCTTGAGAAAAATATCTGAGAGGTATAGTGATATGCCAAGATTGTCTATAGGCTATTAGTATTAAATAAGTTCTCAAAATAAAATACAAGATCAAAACTCCCAAGTTACTTAGAAGTAAACTGTTTTTTAGTGGGAAAGGATATTTAGAAAGGATTTTAGGGGAAGTGATCTTTACATCTGCTAGACGATGGAGGAAAGATGGATATTGTTTATTTAAGTAGAATGCTAGTCAAGAAATCTCATAGAGATATGTAGTGAAACTCAAAGTGGATAGGATTCTTGGTTACCTGTGTATGTTTGAATCATCCATTTTTGCTAACCCAAAGTCTGTTTACAGATGCTATTGAATCATGCTCGTGACCCTAGCTAGCTTTTTGTAATGTCCCAAGTAATATAATTTTTCAGATTATTTTAATTCAGCAAGTACAGAAAATGTGAGTCAAAATTATCATATTCAAATCCTCATGAAAATTGATTTGCAAAATAAATTGAAATATCCATAAAGAATTAGCAATTCTTTCACTAATCTATGCACCCAATTTGATCAAACTCACACACAAAGTCCCAAAACTTTTTCAATTAATAAATCTGAGTAAATACATGAAAATATGCTGCTACAACAGCAAAAATTCTAGTATGAACAGCAGCAATAATATCTGGAGATTATTCAAACAAAATATCTACTTGAAACTGCAACTCGCACAAGACTGCAAATACTGAAAAACTCCAAATTGAAAGATGAATTCCTCCACATCTGGGGCTGATTAAAACACACTTTTACAGAAACAAACCAAACTCCAAAGAAATCCACACAACACAACCACTCAACCACTCCAACAACTAAGCATATCAACTATGCCTGCAAATCTGCAAACAAACAACACACAAAATGCTGAATAAGTTGTAAGTCCTTAAGCTGCAATGCAATTCCAGAGTAAAATTGTCTCCAAGAAACTCATGGGGTTTCTTCTGCAATGTCCAGCCTTCATTGGGTTTTCGTCCAAGAAGGAATTTGTAAAGTTGAAGCTCATACAAAGATAGGTGTAGAAGAAAATTGATCAGATGAAACCCAAATGAGAAATAAAATGTCTTAATATACCCAACTCAATCCTCCAAATCCATTGCCCATCTTGGAGGGATAGCATATTTCAGTGTTTCACGAAGTTTCTTGTTGGGGATAGGTTTTGGGGATGGGGGGACAAAGGGTCTTGTTGTGACCTTTTTCACACCACCCCATCCAAGATGGGGACCCCCTAATTTTTGCTCCATTATGGTCTTTTGGCTTTGGTTCTCTCTCTTTTGGTCGTTCTGTTTTTCCGAAGATGTCCCATCATTTGACCTAGGTTGGAAAGTTAGCTAAGTCTGTGAAATTAGGGTTTTTATTCTTCAGGCTTGTTTGAGGTCAAATAAGGTTATCAAAATAAAATTTGAGCTTAGTAGTACAATTAGAAGGCTCAAGGCAGGATCTCACTGAATTTCCACTGAAATCCGACAACTTACTATTTTTAGTAAGTACCTAATATGAGGCCTTTTCCTCAAAATTTCAGGATTTTAACTACATCAACACTTCCAAGTAACTTCAAGGTGCCTGCACGTAAAATTTGAACAAATTCTGACAACTTGCTATTTTTAGCAATTTAGGCTTTAGGAGCCATTTTTAGGGTTTGAACGTATGACTTTCCAATGCATGATTGAAGAATATTTGTGGGTTTTTCAAGACCTTCGTAGTGATATGACATGCATGTCGAGATGATGACTTTCAGCAGTTCAGCCTTCAAAGGCTATTTTTAGGGTTTGCATGCAGAGTTTTTCAACGCATGTCAGGATATTCTTTATGGGTTTTGCGAGAGCTTCACAGTGATGTGACTTGCAAGAAGAATGGATCATGTTTCCCAGTTTTCTAGGTTTTTTGAGATCCCTCGGGCACTGTGACATGCAAACTCATCCGACATCAGATTGATAGCTTTTCGGATGTTTACTATAAGTAGCAGGTTCACTCCAGCAACTCCCCGACACTTCAGTCCAGTAAGAAGAACGACATACAACAAAAATCAAGTCAAATGGAAACCGTTTAGGGCACAAGCAAGTCAAATTAGGGTTTCCAATGTTATGCCTAAAATAGGGAGTGAAACACGAAAGTTGTCAAAATAAAGTACACCATCATAATCAACATCTTTTAGGCAACCTACTGGAAAAATTTGAGCGTAACTGAAATACTTACCATTTTTAGTAAGTCACTTCATGGCTATAAATAGCAGGTTTGTGCCAGAGGAGGGTGTGAACAGGTCACTTGAAGCATCAAGATCACGTGGATCAAATTTCGGGTCAAACAGAGCTGCAGAGGCCGGTCAATTTTGGGGTTTGCTAAAAATAGCAGACAAGCTTCAACGATAGGTATAAACAAGGTAGCAAGGTTACAAGGAGCATATCATACCAGTTCCAGATTCGAAACAGAGGAAAAGCCTTGGGGATCCACACTTCTCCAGATTTACTAAAAATAGAAGGGCAAGGCATGGCTAAGACGTTGAAAATTTCTAAGTGCAAGCTGGAAGGAGGATATTAGAAATACGCCCAAGATTGGAGAAGGCCTTGATGAAATTTGCTAAGTGTTGAAAATTCCTTCACACTACGCCATATGTGCCCAAGGCATGGAAAATTCCTCCTCATGGGGTGAAATGCGCCCAAGGTTGGAAAGGCGTGGGAACTCCTTCCCACCCCCCTAAATGCACCCTCACTTGGAAGTCCCACATGTGAAATGCGCCCTCAAGTTCCTCCTCCCTATATCAAAGCCACAAAATTATTACACCCCGGAATTTGTATAGTTACTATTCTAGTAATGCTTAGAGCATTATGATTGTAAGGAAGGTTTTGAATGAATAAAACGTGATTGAACCTTGTTATCAATATGAGAATCTGTTTACATGTTATGTTTGGCTCATTCTGTATTCTTGATTGATGTTACTCTTGGATAAGCAATGCATAGAGGAAAGTAATTAGTCTTGTTGTATATATTTGATTTATATATACTGCAAATATTGTGAGCAATTGACTGCCGTGGTTTTGTGCCATGGATGCAGAAACAGGAACTATTCCTTCAGGCGGAGGGGAGACATCACTCGGGAGAGGAACTTGGTCGGCTAACCGGTAAAGTTGATCATATGAGCATACACACACTTCACTGAGGGTTTTGGGAACTGAGTCAGATTAAGTTGTCATGATAAGTCATCCTTAGGCTTAGGAGTTTCTGATTACTTCTTTATGCTTTATGAGTGGGATTCCTTGATTGACTGACTTACTGTTCTGAGAACCTTGAATGTGAAATGTGAACTGATAAGTAACTGATGCCTGGAATTTACAGTTAAATGTATATATACATGTTTGTGCATTTACGTCTATTAGAGGTGCTCTGATTGGCCTATAATAACGTAATTGGAGATTTGAAAATAAACATGTATAGATATATTTAAGTGTAAACTGAGTAAGTTATTAATATATTTAATAATATATTTAATATCAATATTATTATAGTTTTACCGATAATATATTAATATATCTAATATAATATTTGAATATTATATAGATATATTTATATATTTAAATAAAGGTAAATTAAAAACTATATTAATATTATATTGAATATAATACAAAATATATTAATAACATTTTAAAATATATATTAAAATGACTTTGCTTTTGAAAGATTTGAAATAGACTTATATAGTCTTTGGTAATTATTTTGCATTACCATACAAAGGAATTTCGAAATATTCAAACCTTTGGAAAATACGTTGAAAGTATTATTGGGGAAAGGAATTTCGAAATTCACTAGACTATTGGAAATTATACATGAAAAATATTAAGGAAATGTGAATGTTTAAACTATAGACTTTTTAAAGATTTAAAGTTAATGTTTGAATAAACTGAAAAATTGCGGATTTCTTCACGGGAAGAAATCGCGCGACTGTTTGAACCAGAAAACAATGGAAAACAATGGAGATTGAACCCCGCCCAGCTCGCGTATCTTAGACTTGGTCGCGGATGCTTGAACGCCACCGATCTGGGACGTGTGGGTGGAAGGAGGCCTGAACTGTCTGTGCGTAACCCTTGACGTTTTCAACAGTAAAATTCAAACGCCATTTGATCTTTCAGTTCGCCATTTTTGAGGGCTTTTCCCAGTGACTAAACTTGTACGTGGATGCTTCATGAATTCGTCATGTGATAGTTGAAACATTCTTTGAAAATATGTTGAATCATCAACTCTTTTGCTGTGTGTCTGGTTATTCGATTGCCACAACAGATTTTGACATTTTCAAAGGAAGAGGTGTCGAATTCTCATGCCTACAAAGTAGTAAGCATGAGAATTCAAAACCTATAAATAGGTTCACTCTCATTGTTAGAAATCACTCATTCACTGATTCACTCACTCTCCTTTGCATTGGAAATTTTGAATTT
>VCHN02005106.1:0-10350 GCA_007115665.2 Sequoiadendron giganteum
CACTTATTTGGTTTCATTTAATTAACTTATATTAACTTAGGGGAAGTGTAATTTTCTATCGCAAATTAAGTACTTATTATTTATAATTTGGTGAAAACTACATGGTTATGCATGTTTCCCTTATTTTTTAGAACTTCAATTGTAATGTATTTAAAGAAACAATATTTCACTTTAGTTGGACTTTTTTTTATTTTTTGATTTCTAGATTATGGATAGTTAGATTACCTCTTCTAAAATTTGTACGTAAGAGATCTCAAGGATATTTTTATAATCTTTTACAACAGGTAATGCATAGGTGTGTTACCTCTCTTGAAAGACAATCTTCCACAATCAAATTGCAGAACACTATCCCAAGGTCTCTCGGATGTTAGGTCTTGACAGTGCTTGGAATATTTCAGTTGTTTATGTGATTTGCTGGAATCACAAGGTGGGCTTACGTAATTAAATTTGTAGGGAAATTGCATCAACCAATAGAGTCCTATAGATCTTGAATTACATGCTTTGTTACAGGTTCAAGCAGCCATCTTGGACTCTAGTATTTTGTCTAGTTTGGCTTTTACAATGCACAACGAACCTTGATACAAACAGTTTCTGAAAGAAAGGAAAAAGGGGAAAGGGGCGAAGAAGAAAGATGTTTCCTAAACCTGCAACTACCGATGAACAGTGATCATGGAGATTCTTGCCGTGGACAGTTTCCTTAAACGGGATTTCACTTAACCAGAATTCTCACAATATCATGAAATCTGTGCTATCTTCTAGGGACTGCAAATATTCATTGTTCATTCACTATGGAAGCATGGATGAAGATGAAATTCAATGAGCAGCAATGGAATAGGAGTCCAGACTAACTTTACATAGTCATCTACCCTCAATAGATGACCAAAAGTATGGACAAGGAAAGCATACACACAACAATTATTTCCAAGATCAGAAATATCATATCAAATCTATCTAACTCAAAGCGAAGATGCTAGAACAGCAGAGTAACTTAAAACAATCTATAACTAAAAGGGAGAAGAATCATGAAACTTATTGAGAAACTCAGAAAATACACCAAAATTGACTGTATTTGCTATTTATAATTTCTGCAGCAAGTCTTTACAACAACTCAACTCTCTAAAATGAGAGGAGGAGAGCTCTATTTATAGATTCAAATAACAAAATGTATGGCCAAGATTTGATTCTATTATGTGGCCAAGATTCATCTTACATCAGGGTCTCACCTACCCCCCAAATATTACAATTAAGAGCTCATTTTGTCTCTTCCTAATTTCGTCATCTAGTGACAACACTGTAGCAGATTTATCTTTCAGCTGTTTACTCTTGGCTGTAGCTACTCTTTAAGGTACTGTTCTTCGATGACCGGATTGCCTTCCTACTTCCTTAGTGCTGCATACTCCATGAAGCTCAGGATCAAGGTTTGGAGCTTTTCTACCTCCATGATATCAGACTTTAAGATTTGATAACTCCATTCTTGAGAGTTGCTGTTGAGCTTCTCCTAGTCTGCTTCATATTTGGTGCTATTTTCCTTGTAGACCTCTGATTGTGCGAATGCTCGAGCAGCAAAACTCATGAATTCAGTGGTGACCTCAGCAGACATCCCATCCTCCATGGTCTTCAAAAAGTGGGGTTTGAGGTTCCTTTTCCTTTCCTGGCAGCACTGAAATTTTTTGGGCTAGATTCCATGAATTCTGCACAAAGGGCAAGAGTCAATAGTGAAGAACCTGTCATAATAACTATTGACGACTCCCTGCACGTCAAGATTAGTCTGAAAATCATAGTAGATATTTAATAAGCACTTGAAGTTAGATACTTTATAACCCTAGAAGTTTGTACAATCAATTCGGGGTTCTCAGGCCGGAAATCTCCTGGCAGAATGCCGTTTGGAGAGGCAAAACAAGAATGGAATTCCCATATGCACCTCTCGGGGTTGGATTTCAAGTTTGAAGGTTGGAAATAGAAGACAACGGAATTTTAGCAAGTGGGTCGAAGTCCATTTCGAATTTGGAGGTCATTTGACCCCCCATTTGAAGGTTCAGGTATCAGTGGCAGGCAGGCCGTCTGAAAACGGCGCAGAAGAAACGGAAATCCGGGAAACGAAATCCGGGTCTCGGAATTCCGTTATCGAGAAGCGATCATCGTTCGGCCGTGAGGAACGGCGGGACGCAGGAGGAAATCCGAGGAGGGAAATCCAGAGGTGGAATTCCGGAGAAGGAAATCCGAAGAGGGAAATCCGAACAAGGAAACCCAAAACGGAATCCGAGAGAAATGTGGAAGAAAATGGAAGTTTGAGTTTGGAAGAAAATTCCACGGTCGGGAAACGGGATCCGGGAAGCCGCCAGCTGGATGCCGTGCAAAAGGCGAAAAACGGACGGATTCCCGAAAAGAGAAGTCCGAAAGGGGAATTCCGGGAACGGGATCCCGAAGAGGGAAATCCGAAGGAAAAGATGGAATTTGCAAGAGAACTTATGAAATTTTGATAAAGGTTCCGGGGAAAGGCATCCGAAAAGCCGCTCGGTCGGGGCCATTAAAAACAGCGAAAAGGAAACGAAGTTCCGGAGCAGGAAATCCGAACGAGGAATCCCGACAAAGGAATTTCAGAGAAGGAAAATTAGTAGGAGAAGAAAGGGTGGCCGCGGGAAGACTCGGGCCTGGAAGATGTCGACGTCGTTCCGAAGAACGACCGCGACACAGGAAAGTTCCGGATCGATCCGGAGGTCGATAGAAGGTGGATTTTTTGAATTCAAAGAAATGGGTTTTGTGCGTAGTGAGGATATCTACTAAGTTCAGACTTCATTTTTTATTTATCCTTAACAAAATCTCAAAAAAAATGCGAAAAGAACTTAGGGCGCGGGACGGAAAACCTACCTCAAAAACCCGAAGAACAGGCTAGTCGGATGCGCGGACGTCGTCGGAAGAAACAGCTTGAAAAACGTCAGAAAGGAAGCTAAATCACCGGGAGCTCTGGAATGCGCTTCTGTTAGTCAAAAATTTGATAATAACAGCCGGAGAACGTTTTTATAGCAGAAAACGCCATTAGTATAGCAATAAATGCTCCGTAAGGTTGCAGGTGGGTTGGTGAACTCCGGAAAAAGGAAGGCAGTGGGACGTCCGGAATCGGATGTCCGAAAAGCCATTCCCAGGAAGACGTTGTCTGGACGCCGTGAAGAACGGTGAAACCTGAAAGGAAACCCGGAAGGGGAAACCCGACGAAGGAAACCCAAAAGGGGAAATCCGGACAAGGAAACCCGAAAATTTCAGAAGATGTAAAAAAACTTTTGATGCGAAGTTTTCGGTCAAGGCGAGATTTTTTAAATATAACATTGGGAAACATGCCACCTTTATTGAAAAAAAGGGTCCCCATTAGGAGGAGTGTGTGCAAAGGGGTAACAAGATCAAATATTTGGCTCATCAAGTTATCTTCATCTCTTTTCTCTATCATTAAGAAGCCCCCATTCATGTTTTAGTTAATGTGGCTTCATGAATAAGCTCTATATTTGAATATGGTATTATGGTGGTTGGAGGTAAGACCTCATTTTGGTATGTATTCCCTTTTTAAAAGGCTTCAATTTATTATGTTCAAGCTTAAAAAATGGAGATATTTGGTTTTGGCAATATTTTTGGTAAGAAGAATAGGTGTAGGATTAAATCATATTTTTTAAATCAAAGAATTTTTTATGAATAGATAACAATTTCTATATGAGTCCTCTTTTTCTAGAGAGCTTCATGAATGAAAAATTTGGGAGTAGATTTTTTGAAACTAGAGATTAAGGATTAATTAGCCCCTAGAGGCCCGGGGATTAAATTACCTCCTTTTTCTACAATTTAGTTAAAGAAAGGAGAATTGGTAATTTTATCAAATTTATTAACTCTTATCAAGGAATTCAATTTTATTCATTTTAGGATAGTAATAAAGAATTTATTTAACACTTATCTTCATTGATTTTAAGAAAAGTGATCCTACAACAATAAAAGAGTTTAAAAGGTTATCTTAGGTTGCACTCCTTTGGTTACAAAAATGAATGGTATTCTTATGAGGCCTATTACCCCTCAAGAATGAGAAAAGGTTATTTTCCAAGTGAAGAAATGTAAGTCTCCTATCTTTGATGAATTTCGTATTGAATCTTTTCAACAATTATAAGAAATCCTAAATAATCATCCTTTGTAAGTTATGTGTGAATCTAACACTAACAAGAAGATGAGTAAAGAAACCAATTCTAATTTTTTGGATTTGATTCCAAAGAAAGTGGGTTAAAACTCTTTTCATTTATTTCTCTTTATAATGTATCTTATAAGATCAGCCATAGTTTGACCTAAATAATAGTATTTTTCTAAATCATTTTGGGAAAATATATGTAACTCTTTGAAGCACATTTCAATATTTTTTGTAATTTTTTATTGAATTATTTTTTCTATTAATTTTATTGGCTATATTTATTGTTTTGAAAATCCTCATGTATGTCACACATAAGATGATCTAAACTTATCATTTTTTTGAAAAAAAATTCAAATTGAAAAGAATTGTCTGAAGTATGTTTTCATGCAATTCATTTTTAAAAAAACAAATTTTAATAAAAAGTCATTAAATACTTAAAAACCTTGATATTTCAATTTTATGGACTAGTCTTATCAGAAATTAATTGAAAAATATAAAATATAATCAAATATTAAAAAAAATACACATTTTAAATCTACACCGTCTCATCTATAATGGGTTTTAATTTTGTCAAAAAATTCTGCAAAAAAGGTCTTTAGACAAATTTCCTAAGTCACTATTTTCTTGTGACATTGACATGACCTTCAAGATGTAGGTCAAATCAAGTCAAAATCTTAGGTTCATCTCCCCAAACCTTTTCCCGCATCGAAAAAAAGGCAAAAACCTAACCAAAAATTCAAATTTACAAAATGGTATGTATGTAGGATCGTATGTATATATGTATTATGCTTGTAAGTATGTATGTATTTATAGGGAGGAAGAATTTTAAGAGAGAGAGAGTTGTCTAGGTAGAGAGGGAGGAGACCTAAGAGAGAGGTGGGAAAACTGAGTGAGGGAGTCTAATAGAGAGGGAGTAGGAGAGAAGGGGTTGGAATTAGAGGGACAGCTAGGAGGTGGGAGGGATGGAGTGAGGCAGAAAGAGAGAGATAGTGGTGGGAGAGTGAGAGAGATTGAGATAGAGAGGGAGAGAGAGAGAAGGGGAGAGAGAGAGAGAGATAAAGAGAGAATTACGTAGGTAGGGTTCCAAAGGGAGAGACTTGAGAGTGTGATGGGGGTGAGAGGGAGAGAATTGAGAGATAGGTAGTGAGAGAGAGTGTGAGAGAGAGGGAGTAGGAGAGAGATAGAGTGTGAGAGTGAGAGACCTGAGAGATGGAGAGGGTGTGGGAGGGGGTGACGTGAGAGAGGGATGGATAGAGGGGGGTGGATTGGGAGTGACTTATCTAGGTAGGGTGGGAGGGATAGATAGAGAGAGGGGAGAGAGAGAGAGAGAGAAAGAGTTACTGAGGTAGGGTGCTAGAGGGAGAGACTTGAGAGAGAGAGGGAGTGGGAGGGAGAGACCTGAGAGAGAGGGAGAGAGAGCGAGTGATGGAGAGTGAGTGGGAGGGAGATACAAAGAGGTAGATAGAGGGAGAGAGAGAGGTGGTCAGGATTGATTGAGTGAGAGGTACATCAAAAGAGGGAGAGGGTAGAGAGATAAAATTAGTGAGGGTAGGAGAGAGGGAGGGAGAGAGAGGTGAGATGTATAGATAGAGAGAAAGGGATATCAGTTGAGGGTATATGGTTGATTGATTAGGGTGGAGGACCTATAGGGTTGATGGTCCAGGGTATTAGGGTTTAAGGGTTGAGGGTTGAGGGGTTAGGGTTGAGGGTAGAGGGTATTGGGTTGAGGGTAGAGGGTAGAGGGTAGAATGTTTAAGGGATTAGGGTTGAGGGTCTAATGTAAAGGGTAGAGGGTATAGGGATTGAGGGATTAAGGGTTGAGGGTTTAATGTATAGGGTAGGGGGTATAGGGTAGAGGGTTTAAGGGTTTAGGGTTTAAGGGTTGACTTTTGAGGATTTAAGGTTCAGGGTATACGGTTGAGGGATTAGGGTTGAGGGTCTAATGTATACGATAGAGGATATAGGGGTTGATGGATTAGGGTTTAAGGGTTGAGGGTTGAGGGTTGAGGGTTTAGGGATTAGGGTAGAGAGTTTTATTGGGTTTAAGGGTTGAGGGATTAGGGTAGAGGTCAGAGGGTATTGGTTTGAGGGTAGAGGGTAGATGGTTTAAGGTTTTAGGGTTCAAGGGTTGATGGTTTAGGGTTTAGGGTTTAGGGTTTAGGGTTTAGAGTTAAGTGTTTAAGGGTTTATGGGTTGATGGGTTAGGGTAGAGATGGAGGGATGGATGGATAGAGAGATGGAGGGAGAAGTTAAATAGAGGAAAGGAGAGAAGAGGAGGGAGGGATAGAGATATATAAGGGTTGAGGATCCAATGTATAGGGTAGAGGGTTGATAATTGAGGATATATGGTTGATGACCTATAGGGTTGAGGGATTAAGGTATTAGGTTGATAGTATAGGGTTGAGGGATTATGGTTGAGGATTGAGGGTATAGGGTTGGGGGATTAGGGTTGAGGTTCCAATGTATAGGGCATAGGGTGTAGGGCTTGAGGGAGTGAGAGACAGACTTGAGAGAGGTAGAGGTGTAGGAGGGAGAGAATTGAGAGAGAGGGAGGGAGGGAGGGAGTGGGAGAGATATAGAGGGTAGAGGGTAGAGGGGTTAGAATTGAGGGTATATGGTTTATGGTATTAGGTTGATGTTATAGGGTTGAGGGATTAGGGTTGAGGGTAGAGGGTATAAGGTTTAAGGGTTGAGGGTAGAGGGCTGAGGGTAGAGGGTTTAGGGTTTTAGGGTATAGGTTTTAGGGTAAATAGGGTTGAGGGTTTAAGGGTGGAGTGATTAGGGGTTTTGGGTTGAGGGTAGAGGTTAGAGGGTTTAGGGTTTAGAGTTTAAGGGTTTAGGGTTGAGGGTTTAGGATTGAGGGTAGAGGGTTTAGGGTAGAGGGTAGAGGGTAGAGGGTTTAAGGGTTTAAGGGTAGAGGGGTAGAGGATTTAAGTGTTAAGGGTAGAGGGTTAAGGGGAGAGGGGAGAGAGATAGAAAGAGTGAGTGAGAGAAAGACTTGAGAGAGGGGGAAGGGGTAGGAAGGAGACAATTGGGAGAGAGAGGGGGGGTATAGGGTTTGATGGATTAGGGTTTAAGGGTTAAGGGATTAAGGGTCAAGAGGGTTGAGGGATTAGGTTAGAGAGTTTAGGGTTTGTGGGTATAGGTTCTGGGGTTTAGGGTTGAGGGTTTAAGGGTAGAGTGATTAAGGGTTTAGGGTATAGGTTTGAGGGTACGTTATTGAAGGTTTAGGGTTGAGGGTCTAATTTATAGGGTAAAGGATATAGGAATTAAGGGTTGAGGGTTTAATATATAGGGTAGAGGGTAGAGGGTTTGAGGTTGAGGTATGAGGGTATACAATTGGGGAATTAGGGTTGAGGTTCCGATGTATAGGGTAAATAGTATAGGGGTTAAGGGAGTGAGAGAGAGAGATACTTGAGAGAGGGAGATGGGTAGGAGGGAGAGAATTAAGAGGAGAGATATAGAGGGTAGAGGGTTGATAATTGAGGGTATAGGGTAGAGGGATTAGGGTTGGGGGTAGAAGGTTTAAGGGTTTACGGTTGAGGGTTTATGGTTGAGGGTAGAGGGTTTAGGGTTTGAGGTTATAGGTTTTAGGGTAAATATGGTTGAGGGTAGAGGGTTGAGGGTTTAAGGGCAGGGATTAAGGGTTTAGGGTTTAGGGTTTAGGGTAGAGGGTAGAGGGTAGAGGGTAGAGGGTTTAGGGCCTAGGGTTGAGGATAGAGGGCCTAGGGTTTAGGGTTTAGGGTTTAGGGTAGAGGGTGTTGGAGTGAAAAATAAACTGAGAGGGGGGGGGGGTGAATTGGTGATTTAAATTCAATTCACAAATTTAATAAAACTTAAATAAACTAGATGTATGCTCTCATTTATCAATGATAAAATCATTCATGTATTTAATGCAATCACATAAAATGAAATAAGAATTGTTAGAGTGAAACATAGCATATTGAAGCATTCATGCAAAGAATCAAATGAACCATAGATAAGCAAATAAACACAAGATATGCCAAGTGGAAAACCCTCCTGGGGTAGAAAAACCACTCCTAAACTATTGCCCTTTTAGGATTTCATTTTAATAATCACTTTTGACAATGCCTTATACACAGATTTTTGAGCACCAACCCCTCTTTTAGAAACACTGATTTCAAGGAGCACCAATCCCTTTTATTTTTTTCGTAAGTCATACAATGATACAGAGGATCTCTTTGTTTCTCTAGTTTCTATCAAGTGCCTCTTGATGGACAATGTTTACAATCCTCAAGGTTCAAGCATGACCCTTTAGAATTCTAACCATTATCAAGCCTTAAGACAACACAAAATAATGCATCCGAGAACAATTATAATTGACTCCAGGTAAGAAACTGAAAAGATTTGTAGACTTCATGAGTACCCACAAATATAAAAAACCACCCCATAATTATGATATTGTAAACTATGGTGAAATGCAGTTTAGATTAAGTGAATTCATGCATCTAATTCGGACCACAAAGTGAATGAACCCATTTTTCATCTTCCATACAAAATTAAGCACATATCTTCTATTATCTTTGCCAATAGACGTAACGGTTCTGAAAATTAGTTAAAGAGATGAATACTTGAGAAGACAGAAAGAGATTTTGTCTTTTAGCAATTTACCAAACCAACAGAGTAGCAAAGCAACATGAGCTTCTTCCTATTTTGAGCTCTTACCCAGTCACAGGAAACTGGTAGGAGAATCGACCATTGTACTGGTCTTTCATATTCCTCCATTCATTGTCCAAGAAAGTCAGAAAGCCAACAAACACAGTGAAACAACTAAGAGGATATTTCCATGGTGGCAATCAAAGTAGGGTTTGAAACCCATGAACAAAGAAACAAAAATATTGTCCTAATCTTTCCAAAGCAAAACAACAAATATCCTTTACCAATTTTGATAGAGATTGAAGTCCAAAAGGACTGATTTAATAATTCAAAAGTCATAATGCATTTTGAAATCTTTGGACTTTTCAAAGCCTTGCATGCAGACCAAAACCATTACCATTTATCAATTATTGTCCAAGTGAAATGTCGACCAAATAATGTCGTGTATTATTTGACATGACCACTTTACACATCAAATTCTGATTACCTTAGAATTGTTTTTTTCCTAGTAATGAAGGCCAAGTCACTTCAATGGTGACATTTTAGAACATCATAACCTTATACCTATTGTCAGCCTTAAGGCCTAGTATTGTGTTGACCAAAGAACCCGAATCACATGCATAGGAATGATCAAATGTTTTCCAATGTTCAAAATCGATTGCCACCATATAATGCCATATATACCCAATGCCTTATGAAATATAATAAAGGATAATATCCATGCTAAATTCAATATGCCATTCACCCATTCCAATTTCAGTATACTGAATGCTCAAGCTATTATCAAGTATTTATGGAAACCCGATAGGGTTTTCTTAAGACAAAGAACCAACTGAAAGTATCACCTAATAGAAAATCCCACCTCCAATATTGTTCAAAAAAATTGTATCAATGTCATAATGGTAGAAAAAACTGAATTAGCCAACATCATATAATCATGTAGATCACAGTAGCACAAAATTTCAAATCAGAATCATGTCACCTAAACATGGGAACATAAACCTATAACCAAGATTTGTTAACCAAGATCTGCACATGGATTCAAGAGATTAGTGCAACCAAAGATAATATCATAAATGTAGTAGGTATGCGAAAGATAGAATGGAAATAGTTCAACTGATTAATCAACCACCAAGATGCCAAACTGATGCAAATATTGTCATCAAAGACAAATAGAAAAAGAGAAGTTCAACAAAGGGTTTAGGGTTTTAGGGTAAATAGGGTAGAGGATTGAGGGTTGAGGGTTTAAGGGTTGATGGATTAAGGGTTTTGGGTTGAGGGTAGAGGTTAGAGATTTTAGGGTTTAAGGGTGCAGGATTCAAGGTTTAGTGTTGAAGGTAGATGGTTTAGGGTTTAGGGTAGAGAGGAGAGAGATAGGAGTGAGTGGGTGAGAGAGAGATTTGAGAGAGGGAGAGGGGGTAAGAGGGAGAGAATTGAGAGAGAGATAGAGGGAGGGTATAGGGGTTGAGGGATTGGGGTTTAAGGGTTGAAGGTTGAGGGTTGAGGGATTAAGGGTCAAGAAGGCTGAGGGATTAGGGTAGAGAGTTTAGTGTTTGAGGGTATAGGTTTTAGGGTTT
>VCHN02004392.1:0-11993 GCA_007115665.2 Sequoiadendron giganteum
AATTAATATTCTTAAGTCATCTACATATAAATAAATTTAATAATTTATTTATATTGTTCATTTTCTCAATTCTTATAGTTTAATTAAATAAATAAGTTTATTTAATTATTTTCCTCTTAATTAAATAAATAGATCTCACAATTTATTTATATTAATTATCACAAGTCTAAATTTTAAATTTAAATAATATTCTTCATCTCGCATTTAATTAAATATTTCTAATATTTAATTAAAGTGCTTTCTTCTCTTCCACTTAATTAAATATTTCCAATATTTAATTAAAAGCTTTCTTTCTTCCTTAATTAAATATTTCCAATATTTAATTAAAAGCTTTCTTTCTTCTATAATTAAATATTTCCAATATTTAATTAAAAGCTTTCTTTCTTCCATAATTAAATATTTCCAATATTTAATTAAACACTTTCTTTCTAATTCTTTATTCTCCTCCAGTTAATTAAATATTTCCAAGATTTAATTAAAAACTTTCTTGCCTCAATAATTAAATATTCTATAATATTTAATTAGAAACTTTTTTCTCTCCATATTTAATTAAATATTTTATATATTTAATTAAAGCACTTTTATCATCTCTCACACATAAATTAAATATTCATTCATTTAATTTATGGAAACATCTTCCATCTTTTTCTCAACTTCTTGATCTCTCGCCATTCATTTTATAGGTTTGAATCTCAACCATTGACCCTCACCAACTGAATTTCTTGCCTTCAAAAATCTATAAATACAACCCTCTTATGAGTTGAAAATGACACACCTCGAATCTTAGATTTCATACGTAGTTACTATAGTTGCATTTCAATATTATCAACATTCTAACATCATAGCATTTCAATTTCATATCTTAAATCATTTAGTCATGTACATGCATTTCAATTAATCTCATTCTTCTAAGTTGCCATTTCAACAAGCTACTGCTTACATAACTGAGAGACACCATCTTTAATCAAATCCTTGGAGATAGAGGACAATGGGACGAATTTGAAAAATCTACTGTCATTAGAGTTTGCATTTATGCTTTCTAGTTAGATTTCTTTAATATAATGTCTTATCAGTGTGTTAGTTTACTGCTTGATTAATCCACATTTTCTGACAGCACAAAAATAACATTTGAGCTATGAAGGAATTGTTTTCTAGTGTAGATTGTATTTTTCTACCAGTCTTTAAATGTGAGAGGGAAATTTCTCCTTCTTTGCATTGTTTTATGCCAAGAGGAATGTTCCTTAAGGTTAGTTTGCATAATACTTAAATAGGAATATCAAACTATTGTTGTTATTTGATGAAAGAGCATTTAGGCTTCCAAACAATATCACATCACCAAATATATTTAGGTTTTCATTTTCTATTTTTTTCAATTTTGATGTATTTTGTATGCTTCATAGCTTTTGTCATCTTCATTCATAGCAGGTGCTACAAAGGTTGAATGTCATAAATGAGAATTAGTCATATAATTTTCATTTTCATGATGCTACATGATAATTCTATTGAATTTATGAATTTATAAAATATTTATGTTCAAATTGGTGTTAATTTACTTCAAAACATCTATATTATTTCTACTTCAAAGAACATACATTCCAAAAATCTACCTTAATGATGATAGAAATTGAATAAAAGTTTATTTCCACTATTTAAATTTAATCAAATATAGTACTTAATCATATTAACGATTATTGTTGCTTTTGGCAATATAATCGAATAAATTTTATATTCTAAAATCCTATTGTAATTGTCTATTATAATGCCTTTTCTTGTGAAGGTAGTAAATTTGAATTTCTCCTAAATATTTTATTGCTTAAGGAATCTACTTGGCTTAAAGAGGTTTAGTCGTTTACGACACATGGCAGGTGATTTGAAAAGGTTGATTTATCTATGTTATTATTATTGCCTAAAGAAATACAATATTGAGTTATGACATGTGGAAACTAATTGACAATGATTTATTCCTCTATCTTAGGACTGTTTTATCTCTATGGATTTGAATGTTGTTTCTGATTCTATTAGCAATGGGAGTTTTTGAATTATTTTTGATTGGATGACAGAGCAACCTCTTGACTATATAATTATTTCCTTGAACTTGTGGTTATCTTTTGTTCGAGTACCCTGGAGACATTATATGGCATTCATTCCATACCGTTTTATGGATCATATTAGTTTGGAATGGACATCATTCAATACTTCTTCTGGGTGTTGTGTACACATGTTTTATGTAGTAGGGTATGTGTAGAGTTTTGGGTGGAATTTTAAAGGCTACAATGACAAAGCTATCAAGTTAGAAGGGTACATGGGAGAGGAGGACATGGGCAATAATTTGTTCAGACCAAATTCTGGAGTGGGAAAGCCACCTCACAAATATGTTATTGGATTTTATTGAGCTGAATTGTGATTGAGGATATCCCACAAGTGTGAAGTGACAATTAAATTGAAGGAAAAAAGCAAAGAGCGTGCTTCATTTCAAATGAGACATTGAAAAAACTTTGTTCATGCCACTGTTCAATATTTGGGAAAGTTTTTGAAACACACTTGGAGCTCTCAAAATTTTAATTCTTTTATATTCAAAATTTGTCCATTTGGCTAGGAGGATGATTATGATTATACATGGAATATGCTCAGGAAATGAGAAAAAGACCAAGCACTTGGAATCCATGGAAGGAGCTAAGGAGAGACTGAAATTGATTCAAGTAGAACTGTTGGATTATGATTCCATTGTTGTTGCCATTAATGGTTGTGTGGGTGTTTTTCATCTAGCATCTCCTTGCATTGTGGATGAAGTCAAGAACCCACAAGTGAGTTTTAACTTTTAGGCTTCTTATTGCTTGATTCTATTTGTAGACATAGAAAATGTACAAAAGTTGTTCAACACACTTGATCCTGATTACTAACATCATTTATTTCTAAATCATACATTCTGTCTCTTAGTCATTATTCATATGATTAAGTCTATCACCTCCTTTGATTAAATTAATCAATTTAATTTAATTAACCTTACCTTTCTGTTTAATTAAATAATTCATTTTATTTGATTAAATCCCTAAAGTCTTATTAAATTAAATAAATTAAACCTTATTTGATTTAATCTAACATATTCCTCCTTAGTTAAATAAATCAAATCATTTATTTAATAATCTTTTCCCCTCAATTCTTGACTTAAATCAATTCATAAATTTAAGTCTAAATTGTCACATCATTTAATTCTTCATTAAATTAATCAAAACCATGATTAAGTTAATCCCTCTCATTAAAATCCTCTAGAGAATGCAAGTTGCACAATAAATCAATTACTTTGATTTATTTAATTCTCTATTTTCTCTCACATGGCATCAAAAGGGAATATTCCCTTATTTGAATTCAAAAAGGCCAAGTGGACTTGGTCCTTCCAACAAGGCATTTAAGACCTCTTACATGTCCTTGGCCTTGAGCCAAGTGACATTAACTCCACTTCCCTTCCCTCTTCAACAAGTCATTTCACAATTTCAAATTCAAACTAAATGCATTTATTGGCATTTTGGCCAAAATGTGCAAAACCACTAACCATTCACATCATGACATGTGGCATTCAACCATTGGATTGAAAGTTAGTCCCACATTGCTCAAATCTTACTTTCTCTTCCAAATTGAAAGTTATAAATTGGAGGCTTCTCTCCTCATTTCCCATCCACAATTGCATGCAAAGTTACTCTCTTCACATTGAGAGCTAATTTTGCCCATTTTCACTCAACCATTTACCACCTTCAAGATTTGTAACAAGGTTATGCTCAAATCTCTTTGGGAGATTTGACCATTTATCAACCACTCAACATTGCAACTTAGGAATTGGGAAAGGGTCAATTGCAACACTTCATTGGCACCAATTCCTCCATGGGATCTTAAATCTATTGACTTAATTAGGATTCATATGCTTTTATTGTATTATGTCCTTCATTTCCTAATCTTAGTTTAAATAGATGGATTTAATGGGGAATCTTTCATACTTGTTTGCATGCATTTGATCTAACAACCTAACATGTTTTTTTCTCTTGTGCATTTGTAGTTTTAGGGGTTCACATTTTGGCGTTAGAAGGAGGGCGGACTCAAGAAATTAATCACGTTTTTTAAAAATTTTGCATTTTTTTTTACATTTTCTTGCAAGCCACAAGAAAATAGCCACGCGGCGTCATATTGAGCCGCCTTCACAGACACGGCGCAATACTTCACCGCTTTCAAGGAAGTGGGTCCATACTGAACCACGCATAGTTTCTAAACCTTGCCGCTTTTCTCTTCCCGCCTGTCATTTTTCAAATTTCCTAACTCTATCGCGTTCATCTCCACGGCGCTATACTGCACCGCCTTCAGCACTGCGGCGCCATATCGTACCGTGTTTCCTCCAAACTCCACCACTCCTGCTTTCCCGCCTTAAAAATTTGAAATTTTAAACAGGGCCACTTCCAAAACTGTGTCACTTACCTATATCGCGCCGCTTATTCACTCTTTGTTTCTGCAGAGCACCACCCACAGTCAACCGTGCGGCGCTATATATCGTCGCTTTTACCCAAACTGCGCCGCTTTTACAAACTGCGCCACGGAAAAACAATGAGGTCTAAAATTGACATGTGCTTTTTAAATTTTGGATTTTTTAATTCTTGACCTTGTTGGCTGCCTTTTTGCTCTCTGGTTTTTTGTCATTTTGCAGGTTGGAGCAAAGAAAAAAGCAAGGGAAGAAGTTCATCATGACCTCATACTCATCATGCAAAAAAGTGTTTTTAAACACTAAAGTGTTCTTCAACACTTTTGAGGGATTTTAAAATTCTGCTTGTTAAGAGAAATTTGTTAATATCTTTGGCCTTAGAAACACTAGATTTACTTTGGGTTTAAAAAGAATAAGAAAATTCCCTTTTTCAAGCAAAGTAGGAGATTCGTTATGACACCATGCTCATTTTTCTAAAATTAAAAAATCAAATTTATTTTCAAAGTTGCAAAGGGGCTAAAAAGAACCTTAGACAAACATACTAGATTTTGTTAAAAGATAACAATTGAACAAAGCAATCTCATATTTCCTTTGGTGCTTAAAAAGAATTCATTATTGCTTTGAGGGATTTAAAAATGAACATGTGTTCTTTGTGTCTTGTAATCCTTTTTGCAAAGTAGTGAAATTTGAAAAGACGTATGCACTTCTCTCACGCCTCACGGCGATCTTGAGAATCAAAAGTCTTTTTGGTGACACTAACTTGCATAAAATATTGCCTCCACATTTCAATTTGGGTACCTAACAATTGAACAAAACATTCGAGTGTGAGTAAACTTATTGCGAGTGTTCTCCCTTTGTTTCTAAATGAAGGTTGATCAAACTACAAATATGTTTACTCACTTTTGTTTATCTTAGCGGACCTCCCTTGTGGGAAAAAGTAATCACCCAAGGGAACGACCCAACCGGGAACACACTAAAGCCAAGTGACTTCCAACCGGTATATAAGTGTGGATTCTTGAGGAAAGTTCAAGAATCGCGAGGATTATTCCGACGAGATGGACAGAAATGGACTCTCGCCAATGTTGGATAATCCCCCACGAATGGAATGCCCGAGTTAAAACCCTTTGTTTAGAAAAATTCCAAAACCTTATCTATTTTGTTGGTACAAAATGTCATGTCCTTTGAAGCCGCCCCATGTTATACATGCGGTTTTGTTGTGGAGATGGAAAGTATGCCATGGGAGATTCATGGGTACTAATGCTTGGCTGACCCGAGAAGTGTGTACCATGGAGGGGAGCCAGTGTAGTCAAGCATTTAGCCATCCGCATAAAATATGCACAGCTGGATTCATCCAAGTGGGAACCCAACAGAATATTGTCTCATCATCCTAGGGCTATAAAAAGTGCTCGGAAGTAAAGAATACATTGCTTGGTCCTAGAAACATTTGCAAAACAAACATTCACAAGACCTCGAAATTTCAAACCCCTTTTAGGAAACAAATACCTTTGACGAGTTTAAGCACTCTTGCTTTCCCTAGGGATTATATTCTTAGAGGTTTCTATGTGCTTGGATTCTATCATCATTTGTTTTCAGTAAGGTTAAACATACGGGAATTTTGCCCTATTTTCCTTAATTTCCACATAATGGACCTTGTGGGATGAAAAAGAAAGTGGGAAATTAGACATATAGTTTGAAACTTAAGCAAGAAAGTGTCTTTGGTAAAAAGAATTCATTAAGCCAAGATAAAAGGACAAAATTGAACCTCATATGTGTTGTTCCCAATGATTTCCCGCAAGATCAAAATCCAAAAACCAAAGTTCAAGAAGCTTAGTCTAAAAGCTAGTGAGGAGCGCCTTGAGAGAATTTTTGAATTCAAAGAAACAATAGTCTACAACTTCTATAAAAAGGCTTCAAGGAATAATCCCACTTTGTATGCATTCTACTATCAACAAAATCCTAAACTTTTTGAAAGGTTTGATTTCCTCCCATAGGAAGTCTAGCGTGTTCTTCGACACCGAGGTTTTGTAAAAGGGATTTGTGTCTAGGTTAAGGTTTGAGATCAAAGTTGTCATCCTCATCCATCTCTTCATCAAACCAAATCTCATTCCATCAGCAAACCTTTTGTGAACTTTGGAAAAATCACTCAAGCTAAACTTAAAGGGCTAAACCAACATCACCCTATCTTGGCTTAACACACCTAGCCAAAATAGTCAAATCTCTTGTTCGAATTCACCTCTAGGATAATGCAACTTCCTAAGGTTTACTAGTTCATAATCACATTGGCTTAACACACTTAGCCAATTCACTCGCTTGTGCAAGTTCCCCTAAGATAACACAACTTCTTAGGGGATACAACTTCACTACAATCTTGTTTGACTCAATACACATAGTCAAACCATCACAATCAATCTAAGTCCTAACAATTTTAGCATAACCCGTCAAAATTTCTCCAAAAAGTTTCACTCACTCCCTTCATCCATTTATCCCATCATCATTACCACTCTCTTTGATCTTTGAATTCCCTAGTTCTTCTCTTTAGGGCCTAAAAGGTTAGGATCAAACGATCCCTATTTTTATGGTTCAAACAAGATCACAATACAAGAAGAACATGGAAAATATCAGTGAAATACCAACTTCCATTAACGTGAGTAAGGTAACCTCTGAAATAAACCCTACGGGATCAAGCAATCCCCCAAGTAACTCTTTTTTGACATCACAAAATCCTCACGAGGAGAGCTACGAAGAGGATATCACAAATGAAGACATGGGGATGTCACAGTCTGAAATGATGAAAATGGTTCAAAATCCAGAGAACCACAAAATTCTTAGTGCCATGTTCAAACACATAAACACGTAAGTGGAAGGAGGGGTCCAGTTCCCTTCTGACCTTGACGCAAATACTAGTATGAACATGCCTCTTACAAACGCATCCCCCATGTCAAATTTTAATCAAGAAATGACTCACACCACCTTGGCCATCACACAAACCTCACCAATTGTGAACAAAGGGAGTGCTATGTTTCGAGAGTTACAGCAGCATCGCCTTGTGACCAAAAAAGAGGTGGCTACCACCACTGCACTGGATAATTTTGTCTCGGTAAATCCATTACACTTATACATCCCACTCGCATTCCATAATCTCGCTGGTTCATCTTCATTCCATGCCTCACTAGCCTATCAACCAAACATGCAAACTTCTCTACCACAAGGAGAAGGTGGTTAGTTTGGAAAAATTGATGTTGCTGATCCTTTTTATTTCCAGGGCAACATACCATCTCATCCCCCATTTCCATTCACAACCACATCACCTCTCAGATTGGGTTTTCCTCCCCTAAACATCGATAGTTTCTCAAAACTGGGCAATGTGAACATCGCATCAAACTCCCTCTTTTTTCCCACAACATCCCAACAACAAATCATGACCATTCAAACCACTGTGACAAATACATCAATTGGTCCTCAAGTATCCCAAAGCATACCTTCTCAAGGACCAAGTATTTTGACCACTCCTCCAACAACCCAAATCCCAATCACCACCATAACCCTCTCACTTGTCACAATGGTTGGCGGCATTCCTATTCCACCACTAATCCCACCAAAATACAACCTAGAAAATTCATTCACCACTCTAATCCAAACCATTCAAAGAGCCAACCAACAAAGAGTACTCAAGAAAAAGTAGCAAGCACAAGCTCAAGTGCAAGCTCAAGCACAAGCTCAAGCTCAAGCTCAATCCCAAGCACAAGCGCAAGCACAAGCTCAGCAACAGGCACAAGCACAATACCAAGCACAACTGCAAGGAATCCATCTGCAAGCATACCAACAAGGCCTGCAAGATTTTCAAGCACAACAACAAGTCAAACAACAAGCTTTTTTGGCACAAAATCAACTCTACCAACAACAAGCTTTGTTGGTGCAACAACAGCTAGACCAACAACAGGCTTTGTTAGCACAAAAACAACTTGACCAACAATAGGCTTTGTGGGAACAACAACAGATGGACCAACAACAAGCGTTGTTGGAACAACAATAGCAGGATCAACAACAAGCATTGTTGACACAAATGCAAGCATACCAACAAGCCTTGAACGCACAACAGAGCTTGCAGCAAACGCCCACCAGTACTCTTCTCACCCATAAAACACCTAAAACACCTCAAAACATGTTCATTCCACCACCCGATCCGAACAAATATGCCGCAACACATAAAACTGCTCAAGTGTTGGATTTACAAGCAGGAAAAACAACAAGAACACCGGGCAACTTGTGCCCTTATCCTTTTGACAGAAGACTCACCATGGTACCATTCCCAAAGGGATTTGAGATCCCCAAATTTCACAAGTATAATGGAACGGACAACCTTGAAAACCACGTCAGGGAATTTCAGGTGCATATCATGGAGGTTGCATACGATGACACGTATCTAATGCAACTATTCCCCCAAAGTCTGACTGATCCAGCTATGGAATGGTTTTCTCGCCTACCCATGGGCATTAAAACATTCCAAGAAATCGTAGAAGCTTTCCTTAAGAATTATGCTTTCAATATGGGTGTGGATGTTAGTTTGGAAGAACTATCAACACTCAAACAAAGAAAAGGAGAGTTGTTCGCATCCTTCTTGCAAAGATGGTGATCCAAGGCCAATCAGAGCAAGTGGACCATGCCAGAAGAACAACAAGTTTGCACCATCATATCCAATCTAGATGAAAACTTGGCGTTCTACTTGAAAATTCTATGCACCACATCATATGATCAACTGATCCCAAAGGCGCTCAATATCAAAAGAGCCCTTACTGTGTGAGGATGCGCATCAACATTCACTCCACCACAAGATAACCACCTATCTAACAACTATAATGATAAACCTCAAACATGGTCGAGGAATAAAAATATCACGAACAATGGCATGGTCAATGCTAAAGTGGTCATCAATGCCCCTAAGAAGAACATCCAAACCCATCATCAATCACAAAATCATAATCGCAACAATGTGCAGACTAATGCGGTCGTAGCAGAGCAACAACCACCTCTCACCAACCAAATCAAAAATATGAACAATCAAGGAGGACCACCTCCCAGAGACAAGTATCCCACCAAGAGGAAGTTCACGGCTCTTGGGGAATCTATCCAGTCTATAATGAAGAAGTTGGTCAAAGAGAATCTAATCAAAGTCTCTAACTCTAAGCAATATGCGGAACCCATGACCAAGCCGCCATGGTATAATTAGAATCTCCTTTGTGACTTTCATAAGGTCAAAGGACATACCACCACCAATTGCATGAGGCTAAATAACATCATCCAAGACCTCATTGAGGATAAGATTATCAATATCGAGCAGCCAACTGGAAACCAAGACTTGAAAATATACACGAATCCAATGGCGAACCAAAACCAAGGAAACAATCAAGAAAATAATCAGGGGAACAATAGAGGCAAGCAAAAATATGCTAGTGCTAATCTAGTGTATGAGGAGATAGTCAGATGTGTTGATGAAATGGTCACAGTCATAAATATCAAAGGAGCCAATAACGATTGTGGAGTCACCACACATGGCAGAAAGATTACCATTGTTGAGGCACCAGCTAAGACCCCCATTTCTAAATCCATCCCCTATGAATACAATGTCACTGACCAACTAAAGAGAACCCCCACCCAAATTTCCATCATGGAACTAGTGAAAATTTCTGCCGCCCATAGGAAGATCCTTGATGAAGCATTACTTGCATCCACCATCTCCGCCACCCTTGACACAGAGCAATTTATGGATATGGTGGGTAACATTGTTATCCCAAATATCCTTACATTCTCTGACCAAGACTTCCCACCGTTGTCATCTCATAACCACGCACTCCACCTTCAAGTGCTCATCCATAAAAATAAAGTCAAAAGAGTCCTGGTAGATGGAGGTGCAGGCCTTAATATCTGCTCTCTTAAACTTATAAATAAATTGGGATTCGTCGAGGATTCCATTAACAAGAATAAGAGAATCATAATAAGGGCATATGATGATCAAGAAAGAGTGTCTCAAGGCACTATCAAAATCCCAATCCAAGTGGGACCAACAACTATGGAGACCGCATGCCAGGTCCTCGACCTTGATCTACTATATAACATCCCCCTCGGACGTTCGTGGATCCACGAAATGAAAGCGGTAGACTCAACATATCACCAGTATATCAAATTCATGCACCAAAATGAGGAGTTCATTATACATGGGGATCATGAACCATTTTATTACTACAAAAACTTGGAAGCCAAGTTTTATAAAATCCCCCAAGTACCAAAAAATGATGAAGGATCGTCCACTTCATACATCGACCCAGCCAATCTTGCTTCCACTTCTGTGACAGAGACACTCGCCATCCCTAACATATCCGACATCAAGAACATGATCTAGGAAAATGGATGCGATGACTATATAATGAAGAGGAATGCATTTGTTGTAGGATATTTACCACAATCTCCTAGGTTGCATGGACAACCTCAGCTAGTTGAAACACCTGTCCACATTGTTAGGACAAACCCTTCTGGATTTCGCCATTGGGGGGATCTTAGTCGAGAAAATGTGGATGAGGGAGACATCTCAAACACATTATACCAAGATGAAAGGCCCACCCCCACCCTACCCATGGATGAAACTAATAGAGGGTTGCAAATGATGTATGGTATGGGCTATAACAGGAACGAAAGCCTTGGAAGAAACAATGATGGACGGCTGGAGCCCATCTTTGTAGAAAGAAGAATGCAAAACCTTGGCCTTGGGTATACCCCTCTGAGTATAACCATGCATGGAAAAGGTACTCCCAGTAGGGAAGTTAGGAACTCTCCTCAAGTATCAACAACTACCCTTAGACCACATGTTTTCCTAGGCATCCCTCTGGACAATTTTACCTTTGACGTGGCTGATGTTTGCGCTAGTAGTGATGATGATGACACCATAGCTAACCTTCCCAGGCTCTTTGAGGATTCCACCCTGCTAATGATTAGTGCTTCATCCATTGATTCAAACCAACAAACCCACTGAATCACCTTAGTACACCCGCAACTCATCGATCACGACCAACTAGGACCGCCAATTCTAGACTCATTCAAAAATTATGAGGCACTCTCGAAATTCATGGGACTAAGGGATACGGTCTCATGTGGGGATCACAAAGCAGGCTTCAACATCACATTGGACACCCAAGCATATTATGGGGAGATGATTGAATCCTTCAGTTGCAAAAGGAAAATATCGAGAATAAGCTCGGGGTTATTAAGCGAAAACCACACTGTGGCACTTTCTAATCACAAAATAGTAAAAATAAAGGACACATCCAATGGTGAAAACCTCTCTAAGGCACCAAAGGATGAAGGATTCAATCTCCCCCCTACTGATCTACATCAAGAGAAATCAGCAGTCCTAGCAGAGTAGTGCAATCCTGGAAACTTGGGAACGAAGACAAAACCACAAATCACATTCTATGCTCAAACACTTCAGACAGATGAACAAGAATTGTTGGCTGCATTCTTAAAGAAAGAAAGAAAAACT
>VCHN02002478.1:0-17109 GCA_007115665.2 Sequoiadendron giganteum
ATGTCAAATTGGAAAGCAAGCAAGAAGAAACTTCAAAGTAAAAGAACAAACTACTACCAAACTATTGGAATTAGTGCATACGGATCTTTATGGTCTTACAAGAGTAATAAGTCTTCAAGGTGATAAGAATTTCATGATTTTAATTGATGATTATTCTAGAATGACATGGGTTACTTTTCTCAAAGAAAAATCAGAAGCTATAGATAGGTTTAAAGCATTCAAAGTTATGGTCGAGAATGAAATGGATATAAAAATAAAAAAATTAATGTTTGATAGAGGTGGAGAGTTTTTCTCTAATAAATTTAACATCTTTTGTGAGAATCATGGCATAAAAAGGCACTTGTCTGCCCCTAGGACTCCTTAGCAAAATGGAGTGGTTGAAAAAAAGAATAGGACTATTCAATAAGTTGCAAGAACAGTGATGAAAGAGGCAAATCTACTAGAAGTCTAGTGGAGAGAAGCAATTCATATTGTTCTTTGTATATTTAACAGAGTTCAAGCAAGAGAAAATAGTACAAAGACTCCTTATGAGCTATGGTATGGAAGGATTCCTATTGTCAAGTACTTCAAAGTGTTTGGAATCAAATGTTATATCAGAAGAGATGAAGATAACTTAGGAAATTTTGATGAAAGGTATGATGAAGGTATCTTCCTTGGATATTCTACTAGAATCAAAGCTTATAGGTGCTACAACAAGAGATTGAGAAATATTGTTGAGAGTGCAAGTGTGAAGGTTGATGAAGATTTGCAAAAAAAAACATTGATGATAGATGGATATGAATTAATTGAGTCTTTTTGTAGATAAGAAGAAAAGGGTGAAGAAAGAAAAGTATAGATTGAAGAGGAAGAAGCTCTGAAAAAGACTTTTAAAACTCCTAAGTATGTGCAAAAGAATCATTCTAAAAATCATATCATTGGAGACAAGAACAAAGGTGTGTTGACAAGAAGGGAAGTTGTTGAAGAACAAGTAAAACTATGTTTACTTTCTAAAGTTGAACCTAAAATAGTGATTGAGGCATGCAGAGATGAATATTGGATCAAGGCTATGGAAGAAGAACTGTTGCAAATTGAGAAGAATCATACTTGGGAACTTGTCCCAAGAGCAACAAACAAGAATGTTATTGGAACTAAGTAGGTATTCAAAAACAAACTAAATGAGAATGGAGAAGTAGTAAGGAACAAGTCAAGGCTCGTGTGTAAAGGCTACTCACAAGTTGAAGGAATAGATTTTGAGGATACATTTGCTTCGGTGCCAAGAATGGAAGCTATCAAGATATTTTTGGATTTTACAGCACATAAGGATTTAAAATTTTATCAAATGGATGTGAAGTTTTATTTCTTGAATGGAGAAGTGGAAGAAGAGGTATACATAGAACAACTAGAAGGATTTCAGTTATCAAACAAATCAAACATGGTCTACATATTGAAGAAGGAATTGTATGGATTGAAGAAAGCTCCCAAGGCTTTGTATGCAAGGTTAGATAAGTATTTGATACAACAAGGATTCAATAAAAGGTACCACAAATAGCAATATTTACTTTAAAGTTGAAAAAGATCAAAAATTGGTTGTAGTTGTATATGTTGATGACATAATTTTTGGAGGTAATAAAGCTATGTGTAAGAAGTTTGTAGAGGAAATGTAGAAAGAGTTTGAAATTTCTATCTTTAGGGAGATGAATTTCTTCCTTGGATTGCAAATAAATCAGACAGATAAAGGTATTTTAATTTCACAATCAAAGTATGTCAAAGAAATGTTGAATAAATTTGGAATGGAAGATTTTAAACCGGTGTGTACTCCTATGGTTACTGGGTGCAAGTTGAGAAAGAATGATGAATCTCCTAAGGCTGATCAAAGCAAGTATAAATCAATGATTGGTGGATTGCTATATCTAACTGCTACTAGACCGGATATCATGCATGCAATTTGTCTTGTGGCTATATTTCAAGAAGATCCTAGAGAGTCACATGTTTCAACAGTGAATTGAATATTTATATGCTTGAAGGGCACTCTAAAACATGGCTTGTGGTATCCAAAAATAAAGTATAAAACATAATGCATCTAAAAAATAAGATGGGAAATACCTCTCAAGAAATTTTCTATCAATTATACCAAGTGGGGAATAAGAATGCTACTTTAGGATACCCAATTCATCATGAATCTCCAAGAATAATCTCCTATGTAGGTCCATCATGAACTCATGTCCATATCCAAGTGAAGGCTCCTTGGACTTCCTGTTGAAACCTCCAAAGAGTAACTATCTCAAAAAATGTATCCAATCCCAAGATAACTCCAACCTCGCCCAAGTCTCCAAGTATCCATAAGTACTTAAAATTAATAAACCCATGCTAAGCTCCTAGTCAAGTGACCAAGGTACTCAATGCTAGGAGAACTACCCAAATCAATGTTAAAGCTCCAACCATGAACCAAGAACACATCATGACATCGTGATCTAACACCTCAAAATAAGATCATATACTCCAATGAACATATCATGCTCCCAAGAACACTTGTATCATGTCAAAACTCCAACCGATAATTAAGAGTAAACCAAGACACAATACAAAAACTATCTTATCAAGAAAGTATCACCTATCAAAGTCAACAATTCATAAAACCTAACACCTCAATCAAAGACTCCAAGATGTCAACATATCTAAATCACAAGAAGATAACCATCTCCTATCAATAGAACCTAAGATTTCAATAAACTCTCACTATAGAAAACATGATCCAAGATCTCCTTCATGACACCAACAACCACTGTAGAAGGTCATCTATCATCAAATGATGAATCCAAATCGCAACCAAAGCTCCCACTCAACTGTGATACCAATCTCTCCATGACATCATGATAATAGTCTCCTAAATAAAGATCACCCATGGTCCACACATGCTCAATTGTAATACTAGCAGTTGTAAAGAAGAAATTAGAACCATGGTCTCTAAGACAAGAAGATACAATCACAACCGAAACATCAAGTAACAATCCCACATCACCAAAACATCACTATAAAAATCTCCCACTAAACCATGTAACCAATCTATCAATGACATCATGATAAATCAACATGCTACAAGTCCTAACAATTGATTATCTAGGAACTCTAACCATCATCCATCCTCTTATCTCAATGCAACATATCAATGCATAGATGGCCATAGACAAGGTCAGCTAGTTAAATTTGCATCAACACTAACAAGACTTGTGGATACAGATAGTCTACACCTGATTCATCCCACTACAACCAATGGGTAGAAAACCCACACAATTGCATAACTCATAGATCATCAATCAATGCAACATGCAAACTCATCATCACAATATTAACTTGCATATATCTCAATAATTAAACATAAGATCACCTACATATCCAATTTTCCAAGAAAATTGACAACCAAGTACCATATTCAAGGAACTAAACAAGCATCTAGGATATAAGAACAACCTCCTAAAATTGGACCACACCACCACTAATCAACCACATGCATGATCATGTTGTGGTAATGCTCAAATACACATGAACACCCATGACACCATAATCATCACCAACATTGTACTTGTAACCAAATCTCACCATACCAAGACTCCAAGTCTCTCACACATGTCAATCCATATCCTCAAACTAGAAGATAATATGTATACCTACCACCATCAAAGCCCAAAATTTGAAAACACTTGTAAAGCTATATCAAGAAGTACCAAATCCAATAATATATTGTACCATCATCTAGATCTCATAAAAACACGCCCTCCCTCATTTTTTTTCCTCTTGACTAGTCATCAAGATGCTCATAGAATCAAACCTTAAATATTAGGCTCCTACAAGTGATCAAATAGTTACCAAACTCCCTCTACTCATCTAAGTGAAAAATCACTTACACCACTATGTAGTACTCTAAAAATTCTCTCTATCGACTATTTGATATCGAAAATCGAATTTTGTAAATGAAAGTTATGATCAAAATAGTGTTTTAGAGTAATGCCTAGTTTTATGGCACTAAAAACTGATAAAAGTAGCCAAATAAAAAAATCAAACCTGTACCACCACATATTTCTTGAAGAGTTTTCCAATGATCATTGGAAATAAAAAATCTAACACTATGGGTGAGAGTTATCCCCTGGAATAAAACTGCTCCAATAGGCATAAAGGGAGTCAAGGTACCTTGTCATATAGTTGGCATCATGCTAACATCAACATGATACCTGTGGTGGTGCTCAAGTGGCTCTATGAGTGATGTGTTGGTTGAAACATACTAGCAGAATTAAAATTGATTTTAAATTTGTTTTATTCTTTTTCAAATTTCAAATTTCTATTTATAGCCCCATAGGCTAGGCATTGGTTTTGTGGGACCTTGCTAAGTGATTAAGGATTTAAAGGTTGCCGACACTGGTGACCCACCATTGATCATTGATTGGTTGTCTACATGTGTACAGGTGGTACCTTGTTGGCACTATCACAATGCAAGAAGATTATGAAGGGGCTTTGAAGCCCCCACTATTTTTAATAATTTTTTAATAAAATTTAAAATGCATAGGTATTTTAATTATTAATTATTTTACCTCTACAACAAACTATATGGTTGTATGTAGGGGTAGGGAAAATTTGCATTTTTTCCAATAACCAAAATAGGTTGAATTTTATGTCAATCTTTATCTCTCAGACCTCTTGAATCAATGGTGAGGTTTGTTTTGTCCTAGAGGGTCATCAATGAAACTTCTCCCATAAACCTTCATGGTGAACACAAAAAAAAACCTTTTTCCAACTCAGATTCAAAACCCTAGATATGCAAAATAGAACCACAAATATATAAATAATAACCTATAAAATGTGTCTTATACCTTGAAGTTCCTAAAATCTCAATTGCATTTTCATGGCTTCAACTTTGCATCAAATCTACTCAATAAGGGTTATACTAAAATATGGAGCTCTCACACCCCACAACCACAACCATGGCTCTGATAACACTTGTCAGGAAAATTATTCATATTAATCAAACCATTTCCTACATAACCCTATGAGAGAAAAACATGCAATACAAGATTACAAACTAACCATATGCAAAGACCAAATGCATACTACAAGATAACACAAGGTATACCATAGGAAGACCCTCAAGAGGGAAAAATCCAACCTCCAAAAGCATCCACATTATATGTATTATTCAACAATGAAAATATTACAATACACTTGCATAGTCTCCATGAATAATTTTGAAGCATCAAGATCCTCCAATTCATCCTTTGTGTGTTCAAGAATGTATCCACACATCCCATGTAATGTTTCACATATACACTCCTTAGAAAAAGCTCAATACATTGACAGTTAATCCAAGACTGTGCCAATAGCCAACATCAAACACTAAACATGTGCTAGCTTTTATATACTCAAGCTCACACAAATAAAACCAAGTGGTAAAGTAAAATCATGTACCTCAAAAACCATGAGTTAACAAAACCATTAACCCCACATTTTCTTTTGGGTACTAAGTTTCTCAATTATTAAATATTCTCCTATGTGCAACCTGCACATAAAAATATCTTTAACCCAATGTTACATACAGATTTATAAGTGAACCTAAATAAATATGTAATGTGGCTAAACACATCTCCTAATGATGCACCACAAAAATATTTATTTTACATAATTAAATTAATTCATGCTATGCAAAGTGTAGAACACCTATTCCTAACACAACACACTTTTCCTCCTCCTAACCTATGGTCCATATTCATTATTCATTAATGTTAATATTCAATAGAGATATTCTTTGTATCTTAGAGTTGCCTTGAAACCTTGAAGAAATTATTATTACTTAAAACCAACCAAGCATGCCATGTACCTCAAATTATCAATGCTTGACCTTAACCTCCATGATTTATCATGTTCTAAGTCAAGATTTATCATTCGTTTTGACCACCTCTAAGATAAATGACATTATCATATTGATAAAGTTGTAGCGTCATAAATTGACACCCTTGACAATTTCATACTACCTTGACAACCTATTTTTCCTATAACTTTAATAATAATAATAATTTATTGATTTTGAGGCTAGATTAATAAAATATATTTAATTCCCTATCATCCCTATAAATTTGGGCCAAAAAGTGTTGGGCAATGTCGTCATTATTGGACATTGTGCACTATGCAATGGCTTCATTGTCCAAAAAGCAAATTTTTGAATGTTCTAAATTTTAATTGGTGGGATTTTATAATTTGAAAATGAACCTAGGTCAGCCCCTACCCAAAAGGATTAATTAGAATGCATATTTAAGCATGTTTTCCGTCTCACTTTGGGCATAAGGAAGCAATTTATGAATGGGAGCAAAATTGAAGATTTTAATATCAATCAAGGGCAGTCAAGAGTAGATTTATGAGCATTATTGTAGCATTATTTTCAGTCAAGCAGCATGTCAAGCATTCATCATGTTTTGTTATCATTGTCTCATGAGTACTAACACTTGTAGGTATTCCAAGCAATCAAGCCAATTTACAATAAAGTCTTGAGGTGATGTGAATGAATTTAGTCCTTCTAGGAGTTCAGATTTGAGTGGTGAGTTGCATCTAATTTTTGATTCATCATTTATTTATCATTTAGCCTCTATCCCTCAAAAGGATAATGATGGGGAGCCCTATACCTCAAGAGCACTCTTGCTCTTCCCAAGACCTATTCTTTGGTCTTCTTAGGGTATTCCACTCTACCCTACTCAGGGATCTCTCCTAAACCCCTAACTCCTTATAGGTCTCTCCACCAATTTCAAAATCTTCACCAACACTCCCATTCCACCACTGGGCTTCCTTGAGCTCCACACTGACCCAAATGTGTCCTAACCACTCCAGGGATAGGGTAAGGTGGTCTTGTTGTTATTTAGGTGTTTTGACTCCTCACTGATCCATTTCATTGGATACTTTCACCTTTTTCCCTTCGCTTTCAAGAATTTCTAGTTTCTAGGCCTTGTAGCCTTTTTTCCACTTTTAGGCCTCCTAGAACCCGGTTTCTTGGATTTTCTCAAAAATGACCTTAACAACCCCCAAATATTTTTGGATATTCCTTCTAGTAGTACCCTAGGCTTCAAGATTTATGAGGTGTAAGGTTCTGCAAGTGTCCGTACATAGGACTGTCCTCATACCCCCTAATTTCAAGGGTTTCTAGGGTTTTGGCTCCTTTTTCCAACTTTGAGGGCTTCAATGACCTCCTCAACTCCCCTCCTTGCACAAACATGTCTGGACTACATGTTCCCTCACTCTCATGCTCTTGATTGGCACAAAACAATCCATTTGTCAGCTTTCTTTACTGCTGTCCTCTCCAAGCCACAAGCCAGAATGCACTTGCACTCGCCTAGTGTTTGATGAATTCAACTCTTCCCCTACAAACCAAGACTCCAAACACCATATTTAAACTATAAAAATAGTCCCCTACTTGATTCCAAGTGGCCATGGTAGCCTTTCCACGAGAATTCAAGTGGGGATCATTATTTCCAAAAACTGGCCTAAACCGGCTGTAAGGCCAAAACTCCAAAAACTTGCAAAACAGAAAACAATTGAACTAAATGGCTAATATAATGCTTCAAATAGTAAATAAGTGACACAATGGAAAGCCTCAAACCATCAGATAAGACCTTTCAATCCATCATTGATTGGATGAAGACTCAAACACAAAAATTCACTCAAAAGTTGCTGAATTCCAATCACACAATATGCTCTCCAAGTCTCAATTCATGAAAATGAACTTCCAACCCAGGTATTAGGGTTTGGATGACCTTATATACCTTTCTCCCATGTGCTAGGACCCTTAGGTCGGGCTTAGAACATCATTAATGCCTTTTTTGAACTTTTAGGCAAATTCCAAAGACAACATTGTCTAGTTTATCCTAATCTCTACACTAAGACTTTTCCAAACCTCAAGGATCTAAAACAACCTAAGTTTTCCACTAAAAAACATGAATTCTACCTTGGGACTTTACATCATAGTCCTTATTACCTTGGTGGTTGGCTAGAACCACCTACAAGCCAAAATTGCCAAGATCTTCCAAAAGACCTTAAGGTGCTCCTGCACCACTCTCCCCATGCAACAAAGAAGTTAAGGAACCTGTGGTGTCAAGAGCTCCTCACTAATTCCATGCTTCTAAAAGTCACCTTCTGCTATCCAAGTAGCTTCTGACTCTGGTTGATGTTTCCACTTCACTAGGTGCTCCTTGTATGTCTTGTGCCTAGTCTTCTTCACCCTTGAGTCTAAAATCCTGTCCACTTATGGTCTGATATGATCAAGTACCTTGAGTCCCTCCACATCTTTACTGACCTTAGCACTATACTATTCTTCATCCATTTCTGGTCCTTTATACTTCACCAAGTCTTTCACATTGAAGATAGGAGAAATAGACATCTCCTTGGGTAACTCCACCTTGTAAGCATTGGATCCATACTTAGCCAACACTTTACTTGGCCCTATCCTCTTCATCTACAACTTGCTTGGTATGCCTTTCTATAACCTTGCTTTGTTCAAGTATACCATCACCATATCACCTATCTCAAATTGTAATTCTCTTCTCCCTTCATCTCTTTTTGCCTTCAACTTTTGATTAGCCTCTATCAATGTCTTCCTTACCTGCTCATGAACCTCTCTCATTGACTAAGCAAAATCATCAGCTTGTCCACTAATTCCTTCATGACCTTTCAGTTCTCTAAGCTCAAGTACACCCCTTGGATGTAAACCATAGACTATCTCAAATGGACTCTTACCCGTAGTCCTATTTGTGCTATCATTGTAAGCAAATTCCACTTGTGGAATCACTTGCTCCCATCCTTTTCCATACTCCTTAGTTAAGCATCTCAACAAGTTTCCAAGTACCCTATTGATCACCTTTGTCTGTCCATCCGTTTGTGGATGATATGCTGAGCTATGAGACAAGTTGGTTCCTAGCCTCTTCCAAAGAGTTTTCCAAAAATGCCCCATAAACTTTACATCTCTGTCTGCAACTATACTCTTTGGCAACCCATGTATCCTCACTATTTCCTTGAAGAATAGGTGTGCAATCTAACTTGCATCATGTGTTGTCTTGCATGGAATAAAATGGCTCATCTTGCTAAATCTGTCCACTACCACAAACACACTATCAAAACTAGTTGGTGTCCTAGGTAGCCCTACTATGAAGTCCATGCTTATGCATTCCCATGGTCTACTTGGGATGGGTAATGGCTGATAAAGACCTGCATTGGTTGATGTTCCCTTTGCCTTTTGACATACTCCACATTGTTCAACATACCTTCTTACATCTCTTTGCATTTTAGGCCACCAATAGAACCTCTCCACTAAGTCTAGTGTCTTGTTCAAACCAAAGTGACCACTCAAACTGCCATTATGCTTTTCTTGGATCAGATTCTCCCTCATAGAACCTCTAGGAACACACAATTGCTTCCCCTTAAACAATAAACCATTTTGCAAGGTGTAATCAACATATTCACTGTGAAAATGGTTCTCAAAATCAGTACATACCTTGTATATTTCTAAGAAATCAGAATCTCCTTCATATAGATCTTTAAATCCTTCAACCCCTGTACTTTGTAGCTGTATCTCTTGGACAGTAAGCAACCTCCTAGTAAGAGCATCATCAACCTTGTTGTTAACCCCTTTCTTATGCTTGATGGTAAAGGTGTATGACTACAAAAACTCCATCCACTTGATGTGCCTCAAACTGAGCTTCTCTTGGGTGTTGATGTAACTTAAGGCCTGATTATCAGTGTATACCACAAATTCCTTTGGCAATAGATAGTGCCTCCACTTCTTAAGAGCCTGCACCAAAGCATATAGCTCTAAGTCATAGGATGAGTACCTAGACTTTGCTTCATTCAGCTTTTCACTAAAGAATGCCACTGGCCTGCCTTCTTGGCTTAGAATAGCCCCAACTGCTATGTTACTTGCATCACATTCCACTATGAATGGTTTGTCAAAGCTTGGTAGAACTAGGATAGGTTGGGTAGCTATCTCCCTCTTCAACCTTTCAAATCCTTCATTGGCTTCTTTGGTCCACACAAACTTATTTTTCAGTCCTCCTTTGATGGTGTCAAGAATCGGTGCACAAATTTCACTAAACCTTCTCACAAATTTCCTATAGAACAGAGCTAATCCATGGAAACTCCTAACTTTTGTCCCTGTCTTGGGAGTAGGCCAACTAAGAATGGATTCAACCTTGCTCTTTTCCATCTTCAAGTTCCCTTGAGACACTACAAATCCTAGGTAAACTAACTCTTGCTTCATGAACTCACTTTTCTCAAGATTTATGGTGAGCTTCTCCTCTTGAAGTTTCCTCAACACAAGTTCTAGATGCTTCATATGTTCTTCTTTTGTTTTGCTAAAGATGAGGATATCATCTAGGTAGACAACCACAAAGACTCCTATAAAGTCCTTCAAGACCTCATTCATCACCCTCATAAAAGTGCTAGGTGCATTTGTAAGCTCAAATGGCATTACTAACCACTCATATAACCCCTCTGTAGTTTTAAAAGCTAACTTCCATTCATCTCCCTCTTTCATCCTAATATGATAATAGCCACTTTTCAAATCAATCTTAGAGTAGTACTTAGCACCCCCTAAACAATCCATTAGATCTTCTATCCTAGGAATAGGAAACCTATATCTAATAGTTATCCTATTTATGGCCCTAGAATCAGTACACATCCTCCACTTATCTCCTTTTTTAGGTGCCAACACAACTGGAACAACACATGGACTTATGCTCTTTCTGATCAGCCCTTGATCTAAAAGTTCTTGAACTTGCCTTGCTATCTCTTTGTTTTGCTCCGGTGTCATCTTGTATGCTACCTTGTTAGGCAATGTTGCTCCTGGTATAAAGTCTATTTGATGGCTGATTGCTCTCTTGGGTGGTAGTGTAGCTGGTGTACCTTCACAAATGATGTCCCTAAACTGATCCAATAGTCGCTTCACTTCTGTTGTCATAGGTAGCTGATTAGGTGACTCTTCTTCCTTTGGATTTAACATGATTGCATAGACAACTCCTTCTTCCTCCTTGAGGTCTTTTAGGAACTCCTTTCCACTCATCAAAAGGACACTAGTTTCTACCTTTTCCACTGTTTTTTCTTCTAACAAAGACTGAATTTTATAAGTCACTCCATCCTTCTTGAATGAATATTTGTTCCCCTTTCCATGGTGTACTGCCTCCCTATCATATTTCCATGGTTTTCCAAGCAGCAAATGGAATGCATCCATTGGTAACACATCACATAGTATCTTGTCTTGATACTTTCCTATAGCAAACTCAACCCACACTTGTTCATTGACTAGTATATTCTGCCCCTTGTTCAACCAAGTAACCTTGTAAGGGCACACATGGGGTATCTTGATGAGTTTCAGCTTTTGTACTGCCTCCTCTGAGATGACATTATCAGTAGACCCTGAATCAATGATGACCTTGCAAACCTTTCCTAGTATCTTGCACTTGACTCTAAAAAGAGCTCTCCTTTGTTTGTGTTCATCCTCGGTAGGTGCTTTGATCAAAATCCTTCTTAACATGAGATTCTCACCTTTCTCTGAATCTAGACTCACCTCTGATTGTTTGGAGCAGTCCTCTTCTTGAACATAGTTGATCTTCCTCTCACCTTGTGAAGATGCTGGTTTGTCAGGACACCTGTAAGCCGGATGACCCAACTGTCCACAATTGTAGCATTTCATGGAAGCAAAATGAGAGCTTCTCCCAAAGCCTCATGATTCGCCTCTTCCTCCATTGTTAGTGCCTCTACCTCTGTAACCCCCTCTACTATTTGACTCATGGGATTGTTCTCCAACCTTGGAATCACCTTGCCCTCTATTCTCATGGCTTCTTCCACCAAAACCTCCTCTTTGTCCACCTCTAGAGTCTCTACCTCTTCCTTTACCTCTAGTATTGGAATCTTGTTTCTTTTTCAATTTCTCTTCCACCTTAATAGCCATTTGATAGCAGCTATGGAGGGTAGTAAGTGTGAAAAGACTCAACTCCTCTTGGATGCTCCATCTAAAACCGTTTAGATACCTAGCAACCTTGATGCTTTCAACTTCTTGCACTCTAGATCTAAGGCTTAGTTTTTGGAACTCCTTTGTATATGCAGCTACATCTAGGTCTCTTTGTCTGAGATTTTGTCTCTTCTTGTGCAATTGAATGTCATAGTCCTCAGGTAGATAGTTCTCCTTTACTTTAGCCACCATAGTTTTCCAACTTCCTATGGGTTTCTTGCCTTCCATCTCTCTTTCTTCTTGTAGGAACTTCCACCAAGTTAATGCTTGTCCTCTTAACCTTGATTTGGCTATCTTCACCTTTTGTGCTTCTGTAATTCCATCACATTCAAAGTGATTCTCCATTCCCTCTATCCATTCCATAACCAACTCTGCATCCATTCTTCCAGTGAACACAGGGACACCTTCAAGTGCCTTGCCACTCAATGCCTTCAATGCTTTGAGGAAGGGTTCCTCTGCTATTGGAGGATTAGGTTCTGGTTCTATGTCCTCCTCCACTTGGTATTTACCCTTGTCTTTGTCCCCTACCAACTGTACCTTCATCTTGCTTGCCGATTCAGCAACTTCTTCCAATTTTTGCTTCATCTCTTCCATAGCCTCTTCAAGACGCTTATTCTTCTCTTTCTTCTCTGTAAAGTCTATATCTAGCTCTGCATTGGTCACCATGGTATTCTCTCCTATGGATTCACTTCTCTCTGACATTCACTAGTTTCAATTCCCAAGCCTTTATTGGCTCTGATACCAATTTGATGGGGAGTCCTATCCTTCAAGAGAAATATTGCTCTTCACAAGACCTATTCTTTGGTATTCCTAGGGTATTCCACTCTACCCTACTCAGGGATCTCTCCTAAACCCCTCTCACTTCATACGACTCTCCACCAATTTCAAATTCTTCACCTTTTCTCTCAATTCACCACTAAGCTTCCCTGGGCTCAATTTTGCCACAAAGCTCCCAAACCTTTCTTGGGTCTTGGAATAGGTCTTCCAACTATTCCTAGGGTGTTCTTGATCCACTATGATCCTTCTTGCAGGATTATTTCTTCATTTACCCATCGAATTCAAGAAAAACCCAATTTTAGGCCTTGTAGCCTTTTACCCCAATTAGGCCTCCTAGAACCCGTTTTCTTGGCTTTTCTCAAAAATGACCTTAACAACCCCCAAATATTTTTGGATATTCCTTCTGGTGGTACCCTAGGCTTCAATATTTACCAGGTGTAAGTTCTCCCAAATGGCTGAACATATGACTGTCCTCATACCCCCTAAAATCAAGGGTTTCTAGGATTTTGGCTCCTTTTTCCAACTTTGAGGGCTTCAATGACCTCCCCAACTCTCCTCCTTTCACAAAAATGTCTGGAATACATGTTTCCACACTCCCATTCTCTTTATTGGCATGAACCAATCCATTTAGCAGCTTTCTTTACTGCTGTCCTCTCCAAGCCACTAGCCAGAATGCACTTGCACTCGCCTAGTGTTTGGTGAATTCAACTCTTCCCCTGCAAACCAAGACTCCAAACACCATATTTACACTGTAAAAAAAGTCCCATACTTGATTCCAAGTGGCCATGGTAGCCTTTCCATAGGAATTCAAGTGGGGATCATTATTTACAAAAACTGGCCTTAACCGGCAATGTAACCAAGAACACCAAAACTTGCAAAATTACAACCAGTTGAATTAAATGGCTAATCTAATGCTTCAAACAGTAATTAAATGACAAAAAAATAAATACTCAAAACATCAAATCAGTCCTCTCAATCCATTCTTGATTGGATGAAGGCTCAAACACAAAAATTCACTCAAAAGTTGTTGAATTCCAATCACAAAATATGCTCTCCAAGTCTCAATTCGTGAAAATGAACTTCCAACCCAGGTATTAGGGTTTGGATGACCTTATATACCTTTCTCCAACATGCTAGGACCCTTAGGTCGGGATTAGAACATCATTAATGCCTTTTTTGCATTTTTAGGCCAAATTCCTAAGACAACCTTGTCTAGTTTTGCCTAATTTTGTCATTCAGACTTTTCCAAACCTCCAGGTTCTAAACCAACCTAAGTTTTCCATTCGAAAACATTAATTTTACCTTGGTACTTTACAATTAGTCCTTATTACCTTGGTGTTTGTCTAGAACCATCTACAAGACAAAATTTCCAAGATCTTCCAAAAGACTTTTAAGGTGCTCCTACACCAGAACTCTTTATAATACAGCTAAGACCTTGAAGGGAAAAGGAGTAGAGTTACAGATTCATGATGTTGGAATAGACTCTAATGAAACTTTTCTAGAGAAAGATTCAAATGAAAATATGCCTCTAGAGGAGGATACTGAATAGGTGTTGACAGAGGAGGATCAATGGGCACTATTGGAGGAGGCAAAGAGGGTTGCGGATGCTCAAGCACATGTTGCAGAAATGGAGAAAAAAAAGGTACTTGATGCTAAGGAACAATTTGATGCCTTACTTCAACAAAAGAAACTGGAAGCTAAGCTAAATATTGACGAAATAGAGAAGTAGCAAAGGGAAGGTGCATGGAAATGGGTAGCAATTATGTGGACACCCCCTAAAAGAATATTTGAAAAAAAATAACATGAGTGCATTATAACGCACTCACATTATGGCTCGTTATGTTGAGCTTGAGGGTTAACAACTACAAAACAATAATGTGAGCATGTTATAATGCGCTCGCGTTATTGACTATTTAAAGAAAAAAAAAGAAATAGAAATATCACTTTCGGATTTTAACTTTTTTTTTGTAGCCCTAGCCAAAACCACCACAATTTTGCACTCGCGTTCTAGGATGATAATTTCAAAAAAAACTTCACAAAAAATCCCTATTTCTTCAAAACAATGGCACCACGATGACGAGGAGTTGTGAGAGGTAAGGATTCTATGGTTTTTGTTTTGAATTAGTTAGTTTTAGGTTGAATTTGTTAGTCTTAGGTTCAATTTGATATGTATTTGTTTGAATTTTTAGGAGATGAAAATCAACCTAAAAACCCTCAAAATCCTCAACAGGAAGACCAACCAAATCCTCAAGATCAAAATCAACCACAACATCAGCCTCCTCCACCAATAACTCAAACCCCTCCTAGCACTCAACAAAATTTAATGAGTGAAATTGAGAACAACAAAAAGAGAATTGAGGATTTGATCAGTAGGTTCAGTGATCCAAATGGTTCAACCATAGAAAGAATGACCCTATAAAATTCATTAAAATATATGTTCAAAAATGTAGATTCAATTAGCAAATGAATAATTGGATGGCAAGATATTAGGCAAGTGGCTATGGATTATTATGCAAATAAACTATCATACAAGGATGTGAAGGATTTAAAAATTACAAAAGGTGATTTGTGCTCATTATTCACTGACCCACACACAAATCAAAATCTTCCCCTCAATGCAAAGAGGTTTCCTATCCATTGGTGCCACCACCAACAGATTAGGGACCAGTTTTATGATAGGTGGTACATGGTCTTCGATTACCTACCGTGCAACAATTGCGAGGTCCCACAATATTTCCTTAGAAAACTATACAATGAGTTCATATTGAACAAAATCCAAAATTATTTTGAGATGAGGGATTTCCAGGGGAGAGGTGGGGGGTCAGCTCAGGATACACCTAGTGCATAGCCGGATCCTACGCGGCAAGGTAGACCTGCTCTCGCTAGGCCACCTCGTGAGCACGTTGTTATGCCTTTTATCGCAAAGGAAAGTGTTGACATAGAGACATTGCAAGCAATCAACACTTTGACCTAGAGTGTCATCCATCATACTAGCCCTATTATATAGCGCCATCCAGGGGAGTCTTCGAGTGGTGGCCTTCAAACACATGTGTTTCAATCTTGTGGGGCTACCTATTCATATGACCCCACAAACACTCAAGAGACTGGTATGTAGGATCCATCTACAGCTATGGAGATGGAGATGGCAGCTGACATTTTGCATGAGGCATATGGCATTGATAGTCAGGTAAAAGTTAGCGCATGTGTGCATTGAATTTAATTTATTAAATTTCAATTTTGAAATGCAAGATTAACTAAAAATATTTTATGATTTTAATAAAATTGCAGGGTCACAGTGTTGAGACTGGATACACCAGCCCCCCACCAACCTATTTTTGCAATACACCTATTGCTAGGGTATGTAACTAGTAAACAATTATAAATTTATTGCATGTTCATAGAATTGTTTTACGAATGGTAATTTAATATGTGATTTTGGATGTTGAAAATACTAATATTGGAGGTTTTGATGGAACAATTCCCAACAGCGATAGATTTACTCAAACCTTCACACAGGTAATAGAAAAAAGAGCTTAACTAATGAATCAATTACTTAATAGATTTGTGGAGTTTATATGCACATCGTCGATTATGTTGAATATTTTGTTGTTTTATTTTAAGTTGTTGCGAGATGATACACCTCTGAATGTGACGAGGGCAATGGATATTGGTGTGACATCTACTATACAATCCTCGATGGCTTTGATAGAAGAGGTATGAGGAAAATTAGTAAATTTCAATCTAGATTTGTTGTTATAGATGTTAGTTAGTGAAAATCAAACCATTATTGATTGACGTAGTTTAATTTCTATTTGTATGGTTTATACAGGGCTTGAGCATGCCTAAGCATGGGTGTGAGGATATTTCCCTCATGGAGAGAGATCGTGAGATGGATGTAAGTGATTATTTTTTCAAATATATCATTTTTTATAATGTAATTTCTATATATTCATGTCTTTACTTCTTATTGTTACAGTTAAAACTTCACCAAGAACTAAACCCTAGGAGGAGTAGTAGGAGCACTCCATGAGCACAGAAAAAATGAGTGACAGACCTATCGCCATCCTAGTGAAAAGGAAAGGGAAAGATTTTATTTCTAGGACATGGAGAGCAATGACTTTTGATTCTAGAGTCCTTTGTTGTATGCCTACATGGCAGTTTTGTACATATTTTTTATTGGACATATTTGACATTTTATGCCTATATGGCATTCTCGTAAGCCTAAATGGCTATTTTGTACATATATTTCATACTTACATCGACATATATTTATGTATGCCTACATGGCTATTTGGTTAATACAAATATCTTTTATCGATGCTTAT
>VCHN02000946.1:0-27384 GCA_007115665.2 Sequoiadendron giganteum
AGAGGGTATTGAAATCCCCCATAACCAACCAATTATTGAAGGGGTGATGAGATTTAAAAGAGTTAATATTTTCCCAAAATTTCTTCCTAGCACTCTTACTATTAGGAGCATAAATATTAGATAGGGTCCAGGAAAACTTGTTTTGAACATTAGTAAAAGAAGTAGCCACATGATTACAATATTCAAAAAGATTCAATCCTTGAATCATCTTACGATTCCAAAAAGTAACAATACTGTCAGACGCCCCAACAACCTTAGAGCAATGCATCCCACAATCTTTAAAGAGCCTATTCTTGATTTTACTCAACTTATCGAACCCCATTTTAGTTTCCTGAATCAAAATGATATAAGGTCTATGACCCCTTATCAAATTAGAAAGGAGATCTTGTTTGTGAGGGTGATTTAATCCCCTCAAGTTCCAAGAGATAATCTTCATGAGAACTTAAGAGGGGTGCTCTTAAAGCACATCTCTAATAAATTCCTCTAAGTACCATCAACTATATCCATTATGCTCTCCTTGTCCCGAGTAACCTGGGATGGAGGGTGACCCTTACCTCTTGGATCAAACCCATAGTCAAATCTATGTCTATTTCTTGTAGATACTACCAGGGGAGGAGAATGTTTCTTTCTATTTCTACCTTTCACCATAAAGAAGGGAGGATCAACAACATCACACCCTCCACCTAAGATGGTTTGTTGATCACACAACCTTGCAAACCTTCAGTTACAGGAAAAAAATTAATAGAAACAAGGGATGACCTCAAACCCCTAACTTCTTAGGGCATTGAAGGTGAAGAAACCTTGCCTTCAACATTACATTTCAAGGCATCCAACTCCCTAGAAGGAGGGTGCATCTGTTGTCACTAAACCATTCCTCAACTCCTCAACACCCTTATGGGCTAGTGGAACCAAATCATTTGAGATATTTGGAACTTCAACGGGCTTAAGAACCATGCTAAGCTCATTTTCTACTTGACCCAAAGAAACAACACTATGCTTTTCCAAATCCACAGACTCATTTTCCTTAATAACAGAGCCAACATTTTTTGCTAGAACCTTGGGAGCACCCTCAAAAACTTGACCCCATTCCTTTTCTCTCCATTGCTTAACGAGGGGCTTTTGAACCTTCAATGGACATTTTTTCTTCTAATGTCCAACTTTTTTGCAATGAAAATAGGCAAATGGTATGGATTCAAATTCTACCATTTGCTCCCAAACACCAAGTTTAAAGTTAATCTTCACAATTGAAGGAAGATTCGTTGACTGCTCGACATTTACACAAAAACGAGCATACACCAAGTTCTCTTTTGAAGCGGTCATTTGATCAATAGACAGTAAGTTTCCAAAGGTGCTAGCTATCCCTCTAAAAACTTCTTCAACCAAGAATTCAAGTGGGAGGCCTCAAAACCTTGCCCAAACAGGGGCTACCAAGAAAGAACAAATGCTCGGATAAAACCCAAGCTCCCACCTTTTTAGAATCATAGAAGACTTGCCAATAAACCAAGGACCACCCGTTACGGCCAAAATAAGATCATCTTCATAGTTAAACGAGAAGGAGAAAAATCCTTTCACCATGACAGCTACATCCACTTGACCCTTAAGACACCACTAGTTCAGGAAGAACTTAATGACCAGTTCAATATGAGGACGAGGTCCCAAAAATGTACCCAACAATTTCATATCCATATTTGAACACTCTTCTCAACAATACAATCAAGGACGAAGATGGAAAACTCGCCAGTCAATGCATTAGATAGAAAAGCCACAAGGGGCGAAGAAATTTTACCTTTGGGCTTCACGCCTAAGAGGTTTGCCCACTTGAGAGAAGCTTCCAAGGACATACCACACCTTGTCTTGTCACTAGTAGGCACCAAGCAAGAAAATTTGAGACCTGCAACCATATCAGCTCCAAACTAACCGCAACTAGACTTTTCAGTACCAGGAATCTTCAACTTAGATGAGGAAAAAGAAAAAAGGGAAGGACAAGGAACCTTGGGGGGGCCTTTCCCACCTAGGAACGCATTATCCAAACATGGGGACCCACACCGCTTACCATCAACCAAAGAACCATTTGAAATCACCCTACCATTAGCAAATTTCTCGCCATTCACGCCAACTGCAGCACCAAGACTTCCCACCTTCACCAAATTTGAAAAATCCTCACCACCACCACCACCACCACCACCCGAAGAGAGCTTCATAGGGGTTTACCATGTTAAATCTCCTCCAACCTGTTTGTTTATTATCCCTATCATTTGATATTTTTTTATCTAATTGTCATTCACAAAATGTATTCACAACACTGATTTACTTTACACGGTTTATATGATTACATGCTTAGCTTACATTTATATTTCATGCATTATTTTTCCCTCTCTATTTTTTTGTATTTGATGGATGCAACTGATTCAAGTGGGGCATATCCTATTGTGAACACATGTTGAGATTGTAGAGAGTTACAAGTGCCTGCACAGGCTCATCATTGTGTCCAACTAGATCATTACTACTTGACTTGACAACACTTGATATTTCATTTATCATATGGTCATCACACAAGGTAGAGCATCACCATACCACTTCCTAAATAGGTGGAATATTTCTTACCCTACTCTTTCCTCATGGATATTGCCAATAAAATTTAATTTACAATTGTGATTATTTTTATATGCATGTTAGAAGCTACACATTGCACATATTTCTTTGTTTTGCAAGTTCCATGGAGCACATGGGCTAAAGGATGAACACACAAAATGAGTGCTAGAGGGGTCCATTATTTTTTATGGACCTCAATATCCTTTTATGTGTAACCATTTACTTTACATGAATGTTTCTGAGTGCCCATTTACCTTAAGGTACATGTTTATGATAAAATTCACATGCACTTCAAAGTGGTGGCAAACTATAATAGTGAAATTTGCATGCTCATATCGATTCCCATTTACTTGTGGACTCATTTTGAGAGTATGGCTTGATAAAATTACATATTGACAAATCACACAGTCTTGTGTAAACTTGGGATCATTCCCCAATCCTACACCTATCCCCATTTACATACATACTCATGTATTGGACTTTATCTCATCTATTTATACACATTATCACATGCATTTCATATTTGTTACACCCTCATGTCTAAACATTCATATCCTAGGTCAATCTTGATAGTTTAGGATAGATTCCACACCCACAAAGCTAACTCCCCAAATCTAAAAAATCATTTTTTTTCCAACCACCCATTTCTTTCTCGCCATGAGATGACTTAGTACACGTTTCATATAATTTATTACAATGGTATTTAAAGCCATTCAATGTGTATTCCTTTATCATTTAACCAAATCCACTTTCAATTTGAAATCCTCTACATTGAAGAGGAGAATAATTCTAGGAATGTTTCAAATTTGAGCACTAAAAGGGACCTAATTCTACGTCATCATTCTAGAGCATTTATATGACTACAAATTTTTGTCTCCACTCATTTCCACAATCATAAATCCAATTAATCAAAATTGGTGAGAAAACAACCCTTATAATCATGCAATCTCCCCAAGGTATTTGTAAACATTGCCAATCCTTGATAGCATAGAGTTAGAAATTCAACAGATTAGTTAGTGGAAGTGTGATTACCCAAATCATATATATGGGTCACAAGATGGATCCATGTCCACATAAGTGACTTAGAGATGTAAATTCAACACTCCACAAAGTTTATATATATTTTTGATTGGAAGACAAAATATAGATACAATATTATTTTCCCTTCCCATGATAAATAGAATCCATCACAACATCAAATTCATTCATCCACATTAATCTTAAAACTAAATATCTTAACTCTAAATTTATTTTTTATCTTAATATTTAATCACTCAATTATCACCCCACAAAAAAAAAAATTAATGTAAAATAATTTATACTTATTTATATACAAGTTATTAAATAAGACTTAATTAACATTTAGGAAAAAATGATTTTCTTTTAGAAATCATATCAAACATTTGTGAACACAATATTTTTAATTATAAAGAATTCTTTTATAGAATGATACGCTTCAAAGATAATAAAACAATAATTGACACTAAGAGGATATTTTTAGAATGAGTAACAATTATTTTCTTTAAATCTTTAAATTATATCATTTTCATGTTTTTATTTAATAATAAAAATAACAACATTTTTTCATTAGATTGTTATGTTTATTAAGATTATATTTCATCCCATTTTATTTTGATAGAATAATAATATCTTTTAAAATCACTTTCAAATTTTGAACTTCTATAAAAATTAGAACAAACACATCAATGATGTCCAACAAGAACACATCAAACTATAAAAAGAAACAAATAACAACAAAATTGAAACCTAAAGGAAAACTAACAACACCTCATAAGGTGGAACAAAAACAAGTAATCATAGGGCAAACCACCCACCAACAATATCCAAATACTTGTCAAATCAAGGCAGTATGAAGTCAAAATGTTGCAAGATGCTTTTGATCCTCACAGCATCCCCACCCGTCAACTTGTTGATCCAAATTTCCTTCTCAGAAAAAGTCATTATTTGAAGCCAAACTGGAATTAGAAGGAAATAAGGGGCACCAAGCAAGCCTTTCCTCAAACCTAAATGTCCTACCCAAGATAAGATAGTTTATAATTGTATCATTGCATACCTCTTGCAAAATAGCTAACTTTAAGGTGAAGCCTAACATCAAAAGGTGAGTTACAAATTTTATCTAAAAGAGCCCTAGATGAAGAAAGAGAAACCTCCTCACCACTTCACACCAAAGGCACCTCAACAACTATCTAAAGATGAGAAGGTACCATCTAAACCTTTTTCCTCTATAGATTTTGCATCCATAAATTAATCATGTAACTCATAGTCACATGTCCACTTTGTTACATTTTAAGCATAGCACCAAAGGGTCTTCACAAACAAAGTGTTTGCACCCATTCCTCCAACTTAAGAGATAAATTGATTTAAGAAGGAAATACCTTATCAATAGCCACATTAACATAGAATCTAGAAAATGATAAATTTTCTATCTTTGGTCACTGAATCAAAAGCAATGAGTTGCTTAAGCAAGCTAGTTATGCCCTTTAACACCTCCTCCTCTCAATATTCCAAACGTAACCCAAGAAACCTAACACAAATAGGACCCTATTCAAAGAATTCATTCTCAAGACCAAAGCCTAAATGTCATTCTTTGAGAAATAACCCAACTTTTCCAAAGGAACCATGACTCAACCATGAGATTCTAGACACAGTCTTCATGATTGGAGAAGAATATCAAGAATATGCCCTTAACTAAAGCTAAGATTTCAATCTAGTCTCTAAGCCTCCATTTTCTCCAAGCCCAATTCCTCAAAAAGTATATATTAGATCTAGCTCTTAAGAACTTCCCAATAACGGAATTCCTCAATCTATAATATCTTTAAATAATACAATTAGGGATATTGAGTTTAACCATCTTATGTAAACCCCGCCCAAATCCAAGGGAAGAGTAGAATAGTCCAAACCATTGACTACATCCGCCTAGGACTTCCTAGCAATAACACTCAAATTAGGATACCTGACCAAATCCAATGCAGAATAAGGCCCCTTACCCTTCAATTCAAAAACAATACCAATGTTACTAAGGTTTGGTGGCACTAGAGAAACCCCACCCACAACAACTCCTCATTGAGCCATGGTGTAACATAACTAAGGTTTGGTAGCACTCATTGAACCCCATCCACAACAAACAACCATTCATCAAGTTGTGGTACACCAAAAAGGCCCACACCACAACCAAAAGAGAAGAGACTAGCCCCATCGAACACCTTCAAGTTCCTAGAAGTCAAAGCAGGAAGCAAACCCTACACAAAGCCAGATTGTAACACCCATTTTGTCTGTGTGGGGTTAGAGGGAAGAAGAAACCTTTGCACATACCTCTCCTAGAACTAAAGGAAGAAAAATCCCCTCTATCCTTTGTCAAAGCAAGCCCCAATTAATCACCAAACACAATAGCAAGAGAGGAAAACTATTGCTACTCACAAGCAATCCATCAAGCTTCCAACTACAAATTTTGAAGACTCTCCATCCTCATCCCATATATTGTTCCATTTATCCTCCTCATTAACTTAGTCATCTTGACCACATCTTTGTTGTCATCCTCATTATCCATAATTCTAGCTTCTTCTTGCTCGACCATTGTTCAAAAACCTTCGTTTTGCTTAAAGCCATTCTTTTTATATACAAAAACATTATATATTAATAATTTTTTAATATCAAAACATATGTTCATAGTAGCCTTCACATATAATTTTAATGTCATTTCTTTAAATTTTATAGTTATTTAGGGATGTAATTTTGAAGGGATAAAGTTTAATTGAAAAACATGTAGAAGCTAATTGTTTTTTACTAAATATAAAAGAATGATCATGAAAGCTGTAAGAAATCAAAATATTAACTTGAAATAAAACAAGCATTTATATACATAAAATCTTTGTAGAGATTATAAAGATTAATATACACAACAAAAATAATATCTTTACAAAAATGAGACAAAAAAATATTTCTCTGTTTATTTGACAATTTATATATCTTTACTTGGTTAACAATGATTATTTCTTTATTTATTTTTTTAAAAGCAGCTCATCGATTTCTCCTTTGACATTGTACATGTCAATAATTTTCTTTGCATAAGAGGGAATGTGCCTTTCTGCCCTGCAACCAAGTAGAAACAATTTTAAAAGGTTATACCCTGCCACAATCCTTTTTGTTAGGTAAATAAATTCACCATTCACAAGGACGTCATATATATATATATATATATATATATATATATATATATATATAACCTATAAAAGGAAAATGCCCACCAAGTTTTGAAGATTGCTTTTCAATGAAATAAGTACCCCAACTCCAATTTACTCTATCAAGGAAAATTGAGTGAGCAGAGCAGATGGCCTACCTTTGTTTACCCCAACTACGGCATACATGCAAATAATTACGTATTGTGTGATAGTCCAGGGAATATCGACCAAACTCTAGACCTTTGGGTCCAATCTGCAGCAACCAAGAATAAAATCAATCCCACAGTTAACATACGTTACAGGAATAGGATATTTGGCATACAAATGGACCATGTTAACTGAGCAGGTTTGCTCTGGTATCTGTACAAATAGATTTGCACCCTCAATATAGTGCATTTTGCATGCCAGGTATCATGTTTCCTCGAATCTACTTGTTAGTTTTCATTGTAGAAGGTAATGCTATCCTGACAGTGAATTGTCTCTACTTTGGCACAACTAGAATTATCTAAAAATAAATAAATAAATGAAGCAAAGAATATACTTACCAAGTTTAAAAGAAAAGCAATGATGTTCCCAATAAATCTGGGAGCTGGTTGGGAGTTTCCCTTCTCTGTGCAAAGAGAAAGGGAACAAGTTTATAATTGCACGCTTTATAGGAATGTAATATATCGCCACAGTATTAATTTAGCCACAACAAAAGAAAATAGGAACAAAAGATGCAAAGTGCCAGCTAAAAGGAACACGTGATGCTAACATCATGCATGACAGGTATATTCTTGCTGGCAAAAAAAGCTATGAAGTTAATGTTAGAAAAAGCATAAGGGAATAATAGATCATGCTTAGCATGTGAGCAAAGGAATATCTTAGATGCTAGTAATCTGATAGTATGAACAAATTGTAAACATTCATCCTAAAAACCAATTTGTCTAATACAGGTTTCATAGATCTATCCATGTTTATGCACTGTGACCATAAGGCCAGATTCAATTGAAGAAAAATGACAAGTTATACCAGTTTTCGCTTTGTCATCAGCTTTAACTGTTTCCATAACAAATGAGCGTCGCTTTCCCTGTAGAATGCCGATCAAAAGTCATGAAAGTGTAACTTTGTAAATTCCATCTGCATACTAAAACGAAAAGTCTTCAGGAAACCCAATGTTCTCGACATGCTCACAGCAAAAGTAAAATCGGGAAAAAATATTTTTTTCATTTAACATACATTGCTGACGGTTGGAGAAATTTCCAAGAGATCACGAACTAAATTTAGCATTTCCCTTCCTCTTCTATTCCTGTCATCAAGATAAATGGCTAACAAATCAACTTCTAGCAACTTCTTATTCATGGGTATATCCCCTCTCTATAAGCAACCATTAAATACATTAAATATTTCTTTAATATTTTATATCAATTGTTTTTCCTTGATTCTTATTCCTACCATTGAGATGATCCAATGAATAGTTAGGATATAATTATTTTCTACTCTATGGATATACAATCAACTCTCTAAAAAGGTTGAGTTTGAATGTAAAAGCCAAGGAAAGACTTACCGAACTGTAACATACTGAGGGTGTTGAGTCATGCTTATTCCTGGGTATTTTGGCACTCCCATGTATCCTACAACTAAATCCTGTAAAATTTGTCAAATTTAGCACATTTGACAATACATTAGAAAAAACAATATTTGTAAAACCTCAGTTTCAAATATTAAACTAGCAATGAACTAGCAATTTAAAGCGCATTACAAGGAGGGACTATTTTAGATAAAAATTTACTTTAACCTCACCAAGCTAGAGACCTGTGCACTCAATTAGCTATAGAAAGGAATGTCCTGGGTTATTCTGTAATACCCCGCAGTTTTCCATTTTGCTAAATACCAGTGTTAGAGAAAAAAACCTAAGGATTTTATGTTGATTAAGGATCCATGATTATCAATCATAGTTGCCACGAGACTGGTACTGGTGGTACGGGAGACTGGTACCGGTACTGGTACGGCATTTTTTTGAAAATAGGTGACGGGGGTACTTGGAGACGCCATTTTTTTTTTAATATAAAAAATTAATAATATATAGAAAATCTGAATTAATAAAATTATACTATAATAATAAATTAATAAAATTATAAATCTAAAATTTTAAACTATTAAACAAATTAAAATAGTAAACAATAATAATATAGAAAATCTGAATTAATAAAATTATATTGTAATACTAAATTAATAAAATTATAAATCTAAAATTTTAAACTATTAAACAAATTAAAATAGTAAACAATAAATATAAATTTTAAAATATTTGGAACTTGGAAGAGACTGTCGTAACGCCGTTTGAGTTTGGGCCTTGGTGTAGAGATGCAAATCGCGATTTTCAAGAGTCTAGCGTCTAAGAAATGGCGTCTAGTAGTGTCGGCTCCAACAGGCAACAAGAAATCACAGGCTCTGAGCAAGAAGTTCCAGCTCCTCCCTTACAAAAATTGCGACTGCTGAGTATGCAGCTGAGTATGGATAAAAATTAAAATCGCCATGAAGTGAAGTTTTAACTTTTAACCAAAGTTTTACACCTGATTTTTTAATGTTTTTCATGCCAAATAGAAATCGTGACTTTGACTACCGCAATAGTGTAAAATTTTAATTTTTAATGTTAAAAAAATCAAGTTTTCTGAGGGGAGATGCCATTTTGGGAGCAGGAGACTGCGAAAGACGCTAGGAAACTTTTACGAAGTCTCCACTCGCTTGGAAACGTTTCAGGAGACGGTACTAGTCTCGGATTCGCGCACCAGTCAGACACATTCTCAAGTTAGGAGACATGTCTCCTGGGCCACTATGTTATCAATAAAGACTCGACATATGAATAATACGGTTCATGTTAATCACGTTCTGATTTAAGAAGATTAATGGCAATATAGATTTAATGGATACAAAGAAAACACATCTCAAGGGCATTCAAGAAGTCGAATCCCATTGCAACCCCACCCCCAAGGATGTTTCTTTCCCCTTTTAATCTCCTAGTTGCCTCCCTCCCTTTTGTTGAAGACCTGTCCAACAAAATATCCAAGATCCTTATGAAAAAGGGCCTCCACTACACCTTCAAGCCCTTTTGTGTCTAAGAAATCACATCCCCTCCACTAAAGACCCTAGAGACCTCCTTCTCCTCTTAGGTGTCTACAAAGTGGTTTTCTCTTGTGCCACCCCTTACATTGGAGAGATAGGATGCTCTAATAGCACCAAAATCAAAGAGCATTATGTGGACATAAAGCATGAGCAAGTCTTGAAATCTGCCCTTGCTAAACACCCCTCTAAGACCAACCATATCCCTTCAGAAGAAACTCAAATCCTAGCCAAAGAAAACTTCTTCAAGTGAAAACTCAAAGAGGCTATTGAAATTAACAACCGGCCCTCCAACCTCAATTGCCATGGTGGTTGGAGTTTTGAGTTTTTCTTGGCAACCCCTTCTAACTTGCCTCAAAAACTGCTCTCTCCCTCAATCCTCTTTGCTCCTACCTTGTACATGTCTCCTGTCTCTCACCTACCTCCCCTTCTTCTCATTTTAACCCCTCCTTTCCTTTGTCTATTTGCCCCCTCCCTTTCTTTCAAGACTATCCTTCAAGTCAGTCTTGCCTCCTCCCAGATTTTTCCTTTTGAGTCCTTGCCTCCTCCTTCCTTGGCACCCCCCTTATTTTCATACTCAATCCCTGTGTTTTCATGCGGTTATCATGTTTGTTATTGACCCCTTTCCCATTCTCTATCCCCTTACCTTTCTCTTGGTTTCCACATTTCTTTGCTTTTTCCCTATTCCTCTCTCCTCTTTTCCTTTCCTTTTTCCTTGCTTTTAAGTTTACTTTTTCCATAGTGTTTTATTTTCCTAAACCATGTTCTCTCCAACCTTTTGTTTGTTACCTCAGGTATGCCTTTTCCTTTCCTCTATGTTTGTGGTACATTTGTCCTTTCTATGTATTTTCTTTATGTGTCCCTTTTCCTTTCTCGTAGTTACGCACATAGACCTCTTCATGCATGTGTATTAATAATTTTTCTCCTTGATCCTTGTTTTGTGCTTCTATCACTCATGCCTGCCCTATTGCTCTAAGCCTATTATTGTTTGAAATTTTTGTTCTCTTATTTGATTCTAATGTTTTTTTTACTATATGCTTATTTTATTGTAATTGTCTCATGTTTATTTGCACTTTTCCTAATTTACTTATCTGCTAAACGTTTAGCTTTCAATCAGTTTAAAGCTTTTGCTCTAGAATGCTTAAATATACATTTTTTCATGTATCCATTGCAATGTCACCATTTTTAGCACTACACTTTCCAGTCATTGTTAGCCTATTCTCGGATGCCCATAGGCTAGCCAAAGGCAAAATTAGGGTTTCCAGCTACTTGGAGGATTCTTTTATGGATTCAGGGATTTGCATGTTGGAGTTTTGCAGTTTGGTTTTTGGATTCTTTCTGGGTTTTCAAAGAGCTTCGTAGTGGTATGACATGCAACTGAAACAGGTAACTTTTCCGGACTTATTATTTTTAGTAAGTTACGACGGCTACTCAAAATGTGGTTAAAATACATTTGGAGACACTTACCATTTTTAGCAGTATGCTATTTATAGTAAGTGCTATTTTTAGCAGTTTAGTATTGGGGTTTCCGGCGCATATCAGTATTTCTGGCACATATCAGTATTTCTCCAGTTTGAGCTTTTGGGATGTTACTTGCTATTTTTAGCAGGGTTTCAACAAGCTAGTTCAGAGGGTATTTCAGGCAAGTCAGTTTGAGCAATTGATCTCCCGCACTCTTGGAGCTCATTTTGGTTGAATTTATATTTTTAAGTGAAGTATTTTGCTAAGGCATGGTGGATGCCTAGCTTGGTGAGATAATGTTTTAAGTGAAAAATATTTCAAATGCTAAAGTGAATGACTTCTTGAGGAGAAATATTTAAGTCACTATTAATGTATTTTTCACTTATATCTTTGGGGACACCAAACTAATGTTTTATTTGCATTTTTGATAAATTATCTCTCTGTCATGTTTGGACGCCAAGATAAGGAGGTTAATGAAGTTTAATGAAATTCAAAAGAAGAAATGAAAGGTGAATTTGAATGTCATGTTGGGTGCCCTAATTGGAGGGAAATGAATTTGAATTTGTGGAGAAGTTATAAATAAGAGTGTTGGGCTTCATTCTCATTATCCATTGCTTATCATAATGAAATGCTGCTGAAATTATTTCAGAACCCTTGCTTTGAGGAATGCATACCTCCTAACTTATATCAGTTTTGTACTTGAGAGATAGTACCTAGCTAGTTTGAGACTACTTCTTCATTCAGAGGTTGCAAATAGAACTTCACAGAGATGGCTTCATTTGATATTTTTTGCTTTTAGAAAGTTTTAATCAGTTTGGTGATGTTGGTGTGGTGCCTGATTGAAGTACATTTTCAATCATAGCTCCTTGCACAATTTTTTGATGGTTCTAGGTATTGGCCCATTGTTCAAGTCTTTTTGCTAAGTTTCAGATTTTATGGTGAAGAGTTGAATTTATTCTTGCTGTTTGCCCTCTTCAAGGAGGCTATACTTTGCCTGTCATTGCATTGGGAAGCATGCATTAAATATTAGAGGTTGTTTTCTGCTGTTTGTGGGCTTGAAACTGGTCGCCCATCTCCTTGGAGCTGTTTGCATTTGATTTCATGTCATTCGGAGGAGTCTTCATCGAGTTATGAGCATTTTGGTGTAATTCATGCTTGCTGGTTTGAGTTTTTTGTATGCTGTTTTTTCATATCAGATTGTTAGAAGTTCAATTTTTGGCTTGTTTTCCTTAGTAAAATAGCTGGTTGATGTTTGGAGATCATCTATTTTCATACTGTAGTTTATTGGATACCTAACTCTCATTGTAACTTGCAGATTATATCATATTGTAAGGCTTTTATCAGTAGTACCGATTCAGTCATCTTATTTCTGCAATTTTACTTTGTAATTCCCACTCTTAGTGGAAGGGACAGGCCTCGCCATCCATTTCTTTCAGTATTTACTTTTTTGTACTGGCCCCTGAACAAGCGGAAGGGGTCGGCAAGCCGCCCATACTTTACTTTTCAGTAGTTTGTAATTCATCATCATGCTAATCGGTTGAGCCATCAATATACTCTCGTTGAATAAATGGTCGAGTTGCATATGAATTCCTTCTGATTGGTTGAGCCGTCACTCTTTACTTTCCAGCAGTTTTAGTTTTATATGCTAATGATCCCCTTTCTACCTTATGCTCCCACCTTGCCCACACTGGATCTGGGTGATCAGAAAGTGAAAGGGTTCCTTTCAGCTGGTTATTTGGATTTGCTAACGCTAACGGGTGAAGTTGTGAAAAAATTGAAAAAAATTGTGAGGGGATATTTCAATGGTATCAAAGCCAATGATCTTGCCATCCTATTGGTTAAGTTAACATTTGTTGCAAATTCTCAATTGCATGATAGAGTTTCACAGACTTCATGTCTCTTTGCATGTTGGTGACCAACACCTACATGTCCATTACCTTTCTTCTTTGACGGATATTGAGGCGGAAGGGTAAGATGACTACAGAGAATTCTATATCTGAGTTGATACAGGAACTGACCACGCTTATGAGAGATCCTAACATTAAAGGAGCATACTCAAGGATTGCTTCAAAATCTAAATGTTTGGATGGGAAAGTTGCCTTGACATATGAAGGATGTGTGACAGAGCCCCAAAATACTCCCTTAGACTTGCATGTGATTGGAAATAATTAAGATTGGTTTGGTGAAAGGAGCAAAACAACAGTCTTGAATCCTAGTTTGGATTCATTCAATGATGGTTTTGAGACTAATGAATACACAAATGAAGAGCATGTTGAGGGTAGCTTTGGTGGTGTTGTAGAATCAGCTTATGACTACTTTCATAGAGATATGTTTATGATGATTCTGATGAGTTCATATCTAACCATGTTGAAGATTTGGCGAGGGATAATTCTCTACTTGTTGCTGACCCAACTTCCCAAGAGTTTTCACATGAAGAGTTTGTGACAAGTAACCAAGAAGACCACTGTGGTATGCATGGGACTGCTAATAATGAAATCAGTAGCATACCTACTCATGATAGGTTCATTGAAGATAAGAATGATAGAGTTTCCCAAACAGCTAGCATTGAAGATTATTTACTCCATTACAGTGATGGTGTCAAGGGTGGTTTTCGGTTTGATCTTCAAACCAAGCCTTTGGAGATAGATACTTATGAAGATATCAGTTTAAGTGAGTTGGGAGATGATTTATTCAAAGAGTCAACACCCCAAGAAGAGTGCAATGAGCATTTTCCATTTGATCAAAACAATCAGCCCCTTAGCATTTGGGATCCGGGTGTGAAGGCACCTAGCAATGACAAAGAACCTGTGGGATGAATTTCCCTTTGATCCGGATGATGAAATGGAACTTAATGAGGATCCCATATCAACAAACAATGGTGACTTTATGCTTGAGTTTGGGGCTGCCTTCTCGTTTGATCAAAGTGAGTGAGGTGGAAGCAAATTTAAAAGTCCGTAAGGCGCCTGACATTGAAGAGTTTGAAGGTGTTTTTAAACACAAATCTGATTTATCAATGATTGTAAGCAAAGGCTCGAGGAGATTGTAGAGTCTGATCCTCTGCTTTATATTGAGCATTTTCAGCTAGTTGGTGAAGAAAGACAAGAGTCTTGGAGCAGCTATGGGGGCAGCGATTGCAAGAAACAAAGTCCTGATTTTTTCTTGCAGCCTATCAGCAGTTCACCATCTTTGCATTCTTATGAATGGGAAGGTCAATTCAAGGTGTCCGTTGAAAAGGAAGTGTAAACTCTATCCCAATTTGATCGCACACACAGTTTGATTGAAGAACTTTACTAGAAGGCTTAGTTTGAAGAGAGACAAAGAGGAGTTAAGGATGAAGTTTCTCTCCCTAATCTACAACTTATCAAAAACTCTTTGGAGACATTGAAATCAGAGTACATAAACTTGATCGAAGATCATGATTATGCCTTCGAAATCGCAAAGAAGACCATTGGTGCTTTCCAAGAAAAGGAGAGAAAGGTTGATGAGCTTACTGTTGAGCTTGAATCAACAAAGGACATGTTAGAAAATACTTAGTTGACTCTAACGGAGGTAGAAGATCAGCTAGCTGATTTCAAACTTTTTAGGGAGCAAGAGAATGAGCAAAGAGATGAAGAAATCAAGCAAGTAATCGGTGAGCTTGATAGTCTTCATGAAGAGTTTGATCTAGAAAGCGTCACAAGAAAATCAGAAGTTGCATGTGCAGATTTGGATCAGCAAGATGAAAGGGATGACTTCCAAGTTTTTGACAACCCTCTCTTTGAATTGAGTGCAAAAGCAACTTATGACAATTCTCTCTTTGTGATGGAAGATAAAACATGTGGTGAAGTGACCGAGCATGAGACCAATTGTGATTTCCGGCATATTGATGATATGATATCATACCATGAGAAAGTGTCACACTTGGTGAGTGGTACTCTTCTGAGGCTGCTTGATAATGAATGCATAAGTGGGTTTGAGGATGAAGTCTCCACATGGGGAGTGTCGAATCAGGGTAATTTCAACATCTTTGACATCAAGGTGTTAATAAAACACGTCTTGGTACCTGTTGGTAACTTCATTACAGCAGCAAAGAGTGAAGATTTCAGACTTCTTACTCATCAAGTATGAGAGAAAGATGGACCAGAACATGGTGTTTGAGCGCTTGTCAATCCATCCCTTTGGTTGAGTGATGCTCTAACTCATACTAGTCTATTTTGGGAGTTGGATTTGAGGTCATCTAATGTTTCATGCTCCAATGATGTTGAAGCTTTCATAGATAGGCTTCAGAGGTTCACTAGAAGAGACACCAACTTCATGAGTATGCATTTGGTGCTTACTAGCACTTGGGGATGTGTTGAGTTTTCTTTCCAGTGTGTTGGAAATCATTTTCAGTTGGGTATCCATGCTTGGGATCCTCAACATGGGTTGATTGAGCTTATTATTTGTGGAAAGAAGAATATTTGGAGGGATAAGGATCAAAATTTCAGAATTAGTGGTGCTATTACCTTCATTACAAGCCACTTGATGGTTCCGTTTATACATCAACAAATGGATTGGAGAGAAATTTTGAATATAGGTTGGAGACGGTTGGTTGCTTTTGGGAGTGATCCTTGGCTAAGACAAGGGCATATTTTGAGACACAAGTTTGCTAATTGGAGGCAGACCAGCCATCTTACTTGGGGAATTACTCTCATTCAAGAGAGTTGGTTCATCACTTCTTGTCAAAGAGGTGGTAGTTTTCAATTGGAGGTTGCTCCAGTGTGTTTTTCAGCCACTTTTGAGATGTTATCATGCAACTCAATGCTCATCTCACATGCTCACACTTGGGAATCCCATTGGTGCTGCTGTTTTTCCTTGTGTAGAGCACTAAAATCAGATTGTACTTCACTGATCTCAGCTTTGAACAACAGTGATTATTTGTTTCTTCAAACCTATCATATTCTCAGAGTTCAACTTATGGAGGTTTGTGAAGCAAAATTTGATAGTTTCCTCACGATATTGGTTCAGGACAGCGAACTTCCACATGCTTTGGTTCATCATTCTGAGGCTCTTGGAGTGGAAATTGTAAGAATTTTCAGAAGTCTTCATGGTTGTATCAGAATAATTCAGGGGAGGCATAGTAGATTCATGTGGAGTTTTGAGTATGAGTTTGTTGAGCTCTTGCAAAGGATTGCTTTCCTCTTTGCAAGAAGATTTGGAGATGCCACATTTGTTGTCGTGGCTCTATTAGATACCTTATGGAGATATGTTGAGGAGTTTGATTTTGAGTTGAGTAGACTATCTTTCCTATTGCCTAGGATTGTGATAGACAGTGGCATTGTTGATATTGATGACTCAGAGCTTTTTGGGCATGAGATGCTATATGATATTGATTTCAGTCCTTCAAGATTTTTCTGTTTGAGTCTGAAATATCCTTAGCTAATTCTTTGTTTTCACCATTTCAAGCCTTGGACATTTCATCAAACAGTTGTCCTGACCGTTGCTTTGGTTTGATATAATTTTTTGTTTGTGTTTTCTTGTTGATTTGAATGATGTAATGATGCATTAAATGTTTATCTAGCAATGCCCAATGATTACTAACACTCTAGGAATGAAATGCAAGTCTTTTTAAGATTTTCCAATGCAAGAAAGATGACTGAAAATGCATCTACAGTTGATAGGAATTTTAGCAAACACTTTCAATGCAACCTAATCATGCAATAGGATCACCTACAACAAGAAGGTATTTTTACCAACATATCATATGCAACCCAAACTCCTTTATTGCAGCCTTAAAACTGATTACATAGACTGAGAATGCATGTAGACATTATTACAAACAGTTGGCATGCATCCTTCAAGCTCCATGATGAAACTACAATATGGCATTAATACAAACAATTGTCTTGCATACAAAGCTCAAGTAAATCGGATTAAATTCTATGATATGCAATTGATCACAAACTGAAATATTGAAGAACTTGAACTGACTATCATGCAGCAATATAAACTCCACACTATGGCTCCAATGATGAATGATTCAATCCCCAAATTGTAGCGCCTTGTGCATGCAAAAACCCCGATCAAAACCTAACTGAATACGCTGATATAATACTGCTGCAAACTCAGATCCGCAAAATATATATCTGAAACTCATCTAAATAAGCCAAAATGAAGACCCAAGGTAGGCCCTCCCCAAAGGTGAACTAGGTTCTCGTCCAATCCACGATAGCCTTTGAGAGTTTTCATTCCCAGAAGGCTGAAGCAATGTTGAAACCCTTCTTTAGAGCTCAAACCTACAAAGTGTTTTGTAAAAATGAGAGTAGAATGCTCAAAAAGGAGCCCAACACATTGCTTTATAACCTCTCATGGACTTTTTGATAAAAATCAATAAAATATTCCTCTTGAGGGTCTTTCCTCATCCAAAGAAAAAGGCCACTTTTTAAAAACAACTTGAGTTGCTAGGATGGAGGTACTTTTCACTATTCACCTTATGATTTTCAGTTACTATTCACTTTTCACTATTCCATTAAAGCAACCTTAATATTTTCACTTTATCTCTAGATTCATCAACTGAAATCCAAACTGAAAGGCTCGTAAGACTCCCAGCTAGACTCTACAGCCCTCGGTTGGGTCCCCTAACCATGTTGCTGACCTACGGGAACCCTAATATTAGGCCAACCTCCGCTATAAACTGAGTTGTCTAACGAAGGGACATTACAGAGTATCACGTATGGTAACATTTTGTGGTTACAAGGGAGGTTAGTGCAGTTTTGGCACGAAGGTTTCATTGATGTAATCAGAGTGGTGCAACATCGGCATGGTGGGTCCTTCCTGGGACAGACATGGGACCCTGGGATCCTACTTGCTTTGGTCTGGATGAGTTTAAATTTTTTTGGAGTTGTGGTGGCATTGCTTGAAGACAAGCAATTTTGGGAAAGGCAGACTCTAATGTCCCTATTTTTAGCACTACACTTTCCAGTGATTGTTAGCCTATTCCCAAATGCACGTAGGCTAGCCAGACGCAGAATTAAGGTTTCCAACTGCTTGGAGGATTTTTTTATGGATTCAGGGGTTTGCATGTTGGAGTTTTGCAGTTTAGTTTCTGGATTCCTTTTGGGTTTTCAGAGAGCTTCGCAGTGGTATGGCATGCAACTGAAACAGATAACTTTTTCGGACTTACTATTTTTAGTAAGTTACGACGGTTGCTCAAAATGTGGTTAAAATGCATTTGGAGAAACTTACTAGTTTTAGCAGTATGCTATTTATAGTAAGTGTTATTTATAGCAGTTCAGTATTGAGGTTTCTAGTGCACATCAGTATTTCTCCAGTTTGAGCTTTTGGGATGTTGCTATTTTTAGCAGTGTTATTTTTAGTAGGGTTTCAGTAGGCCAGTTCAGATGGTATTTCAGGCAAGTCAGTTTGAGCAGTTGGTCTCCCGCACTCTTGGAGCTCATTTTGGTAAATTTGATATTTTGGTTGAATTTATATTTTTAAGTGAAATATTTTGCTAAGGCATGGTGGACGCCTAGCTTGGTGAGAATGTTTTAAGTGAAAAATATTTCAAATGCTAAATTGGACGACTTCTAGAGGAGAAATATTTAAGTCACTATTAATGTATTAATCACTTATATCTTTGGGGACGCCAAACTAATGTTTTATTTGTATTTTTGATAAATTATCTCTCCCTCATGTTTGGACGCCAAGACAAGGAGGTTAATGAAGTTTAATGAAATTCAAAAGCAGAAATGAAAGGTGAATTTGAATGTCATGTTGGGCGCCCTAATTGGAGGGAAATGAATTTGAATTTGTAGAGAAGTTATAAATAAGAGTGTTGGGATTCATTCTCATTATCCATTGCTTATCATAATGAAATGCTGCTGAAATTATTTCAGAACCCTTGCTTCGAAGAATGCATACCTCCTAGCTTATATCAGTTTCGTACTTGAGAGATAGTACCTAGCTGGTTTGAGACTGCTTCTTCATTCAGAGGTTGCAGATAGAGCTTCACAGAGATGGCTTCATTTGATATTTTCTTATTTTGGAGAGTTTTAATCAATTTGGTGATGTTGGTGTGGTGCCTGGTTGAAGTACATTTTCAATCATAGCTCCTTGCACGATTTTTTGATGGTTCTAGATATTGGCCCATTGTTCAAGTCTACCTTAGGCGCCCCTTCTTGCTAAGTTTCAGATTTTATGGTGAAGAGTTGAATTTATTCTTGTTGGTCGCCCTCTTCAAGGAGGTTGTACTTTGCATGTCATTGCATTGGGAAGCATGCATTAAATATTAGAGGTTTCTTGTTGTTTGTGGGCTTGAAATTGGTTGCCCATCTCCTTGGAGCTGTTTGCATTTGATTTCATGTCATTCGGAGGAGTCTTCATCGAGTTATGAGCATTTTGGTGTGATTCATGCTTGCTGGTTTGAATTTTTTGTATGCTGCTTTTTCATATCAAATTGTTAGAAGTTCAGTTTTTGGCTTGTTTTCCTTAGTAGAATAGTTGTTTGATGTTTGGAAATCATCTACTTTCATATTGGAGCTTATTGGATACCCAACTCTCATTGTAACTTGTAGATTATATCACATCGTAAGATTGTTATCAGTAGTACTGATTCAATCATCTTATTTCTGCAATTTTACTTTGTAATTTCCACTCTTAGTGGAAGGGACAGGCCTTGCCGTCCATTTCTTTCAGTATTTACTTTTTTGTACTGCCGGCTGAACAAGCGAAAGGGGTCGGCAAGCCACCCATACTTTACTTTTTAGTACTTTGTAATTTATCATCATGCTAATCGACTGAGCCATCAATATACTCCCGTTGAATAAGTGGTCGAGTTGCATATGCATTACTTCTGATCGGTTGAGCCATCACTCTTTGTACTTTCTAACAGTTTCAGCTTTACATGCTAACGATCCATTTTTTACCGTATGCTCTCACCTTGTCCACACTGGGATCTGGGTGATCAGAAAGTGAAAGGGTTCCTTTCAGCTGGTTATTTGGATTTGCTAATGCTAACGGGTGAAGTTGTGAAAATTTTGAAAAAACTTGTGAGGGGATATTTCATCCATGTAACTATATGCAAATGCATATGTATTATATATATTTAGTTATCCTAACCATATATAACTCCTATCTATATATTAATATAGTTTTATGTAGAATTTTTTAGTAATTTGCATGTATTGATACATGTATATATTAATATGTATTCACATACACACTCATTCACATATTCATCTAGTTTCTTAGTTTTAGTTTATAGTAATATAATTAATATGTATGTGAAATATTCTGAGCCAATTTTTTCGTTTTCAAATTACAAATTAGAAACAATGCACCAAGTTAAGGTTAGCAAAACCCAAAATAAAAGAAGCAACTCTAACCAGAATGTACACCAGGATCCCGATGTGGGCAAGGTGTGAGCATTGGTCAGAGGATCTAAATCAAATTGCTTATGCAGGAACTCTAACCAAGAATGGCGCCGATGATGGCGAGCATATGGTCAGAGGATCTTCTACACTAAGTGCTGAAAGGAACTCGACACCAAGTATGTGCTACCCAATCCAGTATGGAGTGAGGGGCGACCATATGGCGGAGTGTTACAGAGTACAATGCTTGAAAGAAATACTGAAAAGCTGAAAGTACTCAACACCCAGAATGTGCTTGCTAACCCAGAGTGGGAAAGTAGCTACCATAGGGCGGAGATGTATCTATTACAAAACAACTTCATAATGAAAGAGAGCATTACAAATCAGATTTGAAAATGACTGCCAGTACTACTGTCAGTTTACAAAATGAGGATCATCCGCCTGCCAATAGCTTAGGAATTCGAAAGATTAACAATACATCATAAAGAACTCTCCTTAGCTTGGATAGAGTGCCAAAACAATACAACTCTTCAATGATCAAGATTCTAATTCTGGTTTATCACAAATCTGCACTTTAAATTGAAAAACCAGCAACCTATGAATTTACTCATATGCTCATAACTCTCTCATTTCTCACCCAAATGATCTCAAATCTGATGCAATAGACCCTCAAAATGATGGCGCCTAACTTAGTAATAAGAAATGGCATCTAAAAATGGTTATTAATTACTGACACGAATCCTAATGCACTCCAGAAAGTACGGCTTTCAAGGAATGACGGATTTGCATTATAAAATCATAAGCTTCGTATTAAAATCTGCAAATATTCATGAAAGGGCGCCCTTACCAATAAGATGCAATGACACAATACCCAGAATGAGATTATTTTTGTTTTCTGATTTACGAGTGAAACTACAGATTCAGCCTTGTTATCAGCAACTCCAGAAAATGACATAAAATGCAATAAACTGAACTTCTAATGGCAAAACAACACTACAATGCAAACCTCACTACAACTCACTCAAAATAAGCAATCCTCTCCACTAGGTGCTATCTCTCAAGCACGAAGTCGAGCCAAGGCTAGGAGGCATTCATTCCTCGAAGCAATCCAGCAACCATTTTGGCAGCATAACAATAGCATAGACAAAAGATGATCAAATGAGAACCCAAGGCTGTCTTTTATAAGCTTCTGTGGACCTTCCTTGAAACCCTAACTTCTTTTCCAAAGTCAAAACCCTAATCCCAAGAAATGGCGTCCTTTTCCAAGCATCTTTAATTTTGACTTCATTAAATTTCTCACTTAAATAAATGCGTCCTCCTTAAGGCTTAGTTTTGACTTGATAAATTCAATATAATTTTAATATAACCTCAATGATGGCGCCACCCTTCAAGTCCACCTTTTAAAATAACATTAAGTTATTTGACTAGGCCAAGGTGATAAAATAACATTTAAATTATAATGTTATTTTTAAGTGAAATGAGCTCAACTCTCCAAAACTGCATTCTGAAGCCCGAAACTGAATACGCCACTTGAGACAACTGAAGGGGAAAGTCAACTACCTGAGACCAACCTGTATACTGCCAAAAATAGAATTTACTAAAAATAGTAAATTCCAGAAAATGCTCTGAATGCCGAAATGATCATACCACTGCGAAGCTCTCTGAAAACCCAGAAAGAATCCGCCATCAGATCCACCAACTCCGAGCAAAGACATCCCCAGAAATAGGAAACCCTAATTTTACCTTCCGACTAGCCTTCGGGTTTCCTGAAAAAGGCCAACGGTCACTGGAAATATCAGGTTTGAGAAGGGGTCATTACAGTCCGCCCTCCCCAAGATTGCTTGTCCTCAAGCAATCGCAAGCCAGGATGCTGCAAAATCTCATCACTTTCCCAAGTCGCATCCTCCATAGGCAGGTTCTTCCACTTCACCAGGTATTCTCTGATGGTTCTTTTCCTCAAAGAACGTTCTCTGAATTCAAGTATCTCCTCTGGAATTAGAACCAACTGTCCCTCTTCATCCAAAGGTGGCAACTGTGATGAAGCAACCACGTTATGTCCAAGTGCCTTCTTGAGGCGAGACACGTGGAAGACGTTATGCACTCTGCTATCAGAAGGTAGCTCTAATTCATAAGCTACTGCCCCAACTTTTTTGATGACCCTAAATGGCCCATAGAAGCGAGGTTTGAGCTTCTCAGCTCCACTCTTCTTGAGAGTAGACTGTCTATAAGGTTGTAATCGAAGATAAACCATATCCCCAACCTCGAAAGAACACTCAACACGCTTTTGATCAGCATACAACTTCTGCTGATTTTGTGCAATTTGCAAATTATCCTTCAAGGATTTCATTATGTCTTGACTATGCTGCAACAAATCCTTGGCTAGGGGTGCTTTGCTGTCACCAAACACCAAATCTGCAAAACTAGGTGCTTCATACCCATAAAGTGCCAAGAAAGGAGACATCTTAATCGACATATGGAAGGACGAATTGTAGCAATACTCGCCTATATGCAGCCACTTGACCCAAGCTCTTTGTTGTTCTGACACATAGTTTCTCAAGTAGCCCTCCAACCACTTGTTCACTATTTCAGTTTGACCATCTGTTTGGGGATGGTAACTAGTGCTTGGAGTGAGCACAGTACCACTCATTCTGAAGATTTCTTGCCAAAAGGTACTTAGGAACTTGTTGTCCCTATCACTTACAATGTTCTTTGGCAACCCATGCAGCCTAAACACTTCTCAAAAAAATAGATCTGCCACTTGTGCTGCAGAGAAAGTGCTAGTAATGGCGAAGAAATGAGCAAATTTGGTTAGCCTATCCACCACTACATAAATACAATCCTTCCCTTGGGCCTTGGGCAACCCGGTGATGAAATCCATCGAGATACTTTCCCATTTTTGATTGGGAATAGGGAGTGGTTGCAGCAAACCGGCCGGTAATGTGTGCTCATTCTTATTCACTTGACAAACCGGACACTCCTGAATGTAGCGTTGTACTTCACCTTTCAACCCTTTCCAAGAAAATCTTTCTCGGATCTGCCTATATGTCTTGAAAAAACCTTGGTGACCAGCAACTGGAATATCATGAAAAGTCAAAAGGATCTTCTTCTTCAGCTTAGAATCAGCCACCAGGAAGATTCTTCCCTTATAATGGATCAATCCCTCAATCACCTTGTACCTTTCATCCTGAAAAGTACCCTCAAGAATGCTGGTTGCAAACTGATTTTTGGCATAATCAGCAAGCAACATGTTTCTCCAATCTGCAGTAAGCTCACACAATGAGCTAAGATGAGGTCTTCTGGATAGAGCATCAGCTATGATATTATTTTTCCCTTTGACATATTCAATGTCAAAGTCGTAAGCTTGAAGCTTACTCACCCATTTCTGTTGCCTCTCATTTAGGTCCTTCTGGTGCATGAAATGCTTGAGGCTATTGCATGCATAATGGCAAGCATTTCTTTGTCATAAATTGAATATGTCCTTTCGACACCTCATAATTTACTGCTCTCAAACACTATAGGGTGTTTTCCTTGCATCAGGACAGCCCCAACTCCTTCACCTGATGCATCACACTACAGCTCGAATGGCTTGGAGAATTCCGGAATAGCTAAGACTGGACACGAGCTCATGATCTTTTTGAACTTGTCAAAAACAATTTGAGCCTTTTCTGACCAAACAAAGGCTCCCTTCTTGGTGAGATCAGTAAGGGGAGCAACATTCTGTGAATACCCCTTTATGAATCTCCGATAGAAACCACAAAGACCCAGAAATCCTTTCAACTGAGTCAAATTCTCAGGTGGTGGCCAATCAACTACTACTTTGATCTTTTCCGGATCCACCTTCACTCCCTCAGCAAAGATTATGTGGCCAAGGTACAACAACTCCTCCATTCCAAATTCACATTTGGAAGCTTTTACGAACAAACTCTTAGATTCCAAGATACTAAGCACTTCCTCCAAGTGCTTGAGATGATCTTCCCAAGTCTTACTATAAATCAGAATGTCATCAAAAAATATCAACACAAACCTCCTTAACTGATTCTGAAAAACACGGTTCATGCAAGACTGAAAGGTAGCCGGAGCGTTAGTCAACCCAAATGGCATGACTAAGAATTCGAAATGGCCATAGTGACATCTGAAAGCTGTCTTCTCCACATCAGATCCCCTCATTCGAATCTGATGGTAACCCGATCTCAAGTCGATCTTTGAGAAGAACTTGGCCCCATGTAACTCATCAATGAGCTCATCTATTCTGGGGATGGGGTATCGGTTTTTGATGGTGCTCTGATTCAAAGCACGATAGTCCACGCACATGCGCATGGTACCATCCTTCTTCTTCACCAGGACCACTGCAGATGCAAAGGGGCTCTTGCTTGGGCGAATGAAACCCATCTCCAAGAGTTCTTGAATATTCTTCTCGATTTCATCCTTTTGCCTCTTCGGGTACCGGTATGGAGTTGTAATCACCGGTTTAGCTCCTTCCTTGAGCTTAATGATATGTTTTGAACCCCGTTCAGGTGGTGGTCCAGAAGGAAAATCTGCAAAGACTTTGCTCTTCTTCGTGAGTAGGGACTGAATATCAGGAGGTTGGTCACGTTTAGTCTCTACAGGACTATCATGAAGGATCATGCATTCGGCAACCCACTCAGCTTGATCGTGACGTATCAGCCTTGCCATTCTTTTGAATGACACAACCCGAGGGCCCCCATTAGACATTCCTCTGAGCACTATCTTCTTCCCATCAGACTGAAACTTCAGCTCCATAGTCTGCAAATTCAAGGAGATCTCCCCAAGAGAACGCAGCCATTGAATGCCTAGGACGGCATCAATATCTCCAATGTGGACTACATAGAAGTCATCCTTGACTTCGTAATTTCCCAATTGCATGGTCATGTTCGAGATTTTCTTTGTGCATGTAATATGGAAACCATCGGCAACCATGACCTTGAACCCTTCAAACTCCTCAGTTTGCAGCCCCTTCTTTGCTACCACAACTTCATCAATGAAGTTATGTGTTGCTCCAGTGTCGATCAAGGCAACGATTCGCTGCCCTTTGACCATCCCTCGAACCTTGAATGATTCGTTTCTTTGGAAACTCGAAAGCTAAGCCAAGACTCCACTTTCCTTCTCATCTCCGGACTCTTCTGGAGCTCCTTCTACTTCACTCTCCTCAAAATCAGATTGCTGGTCGGAAAAATCAGAACTACTTTCACCAGCAGAATAGTACTCAATCTGATTGAATTTAACTCCCTTAGGGCAAACATGATCCTGAGACCATTTTTCCCTACACCGGAAACACAACCCTTTTCTTCTGAGTTCATTCAGGGTTTCAGTATCCAACCTGGTGACATGAGGATTATGATGTTTGAACTCCTTATGCTGAGGTCGCAAAGAAGGTCTATGCCGAGGTCTTTTCCCTTTATCCCTTTTCTGAAAAGGGGAGTTAGATTGAAACTTCGCCTTAGGAGCAGCCCACTCCATGTTTCTTGCCTTCTTCATGGCCTCCTGTAGGGTTGGTGGATCAAAGGCTTTAATCCAACCCTTGAGTGGTTCTGTCAAACCTTCACTGAAGAGGATCACCAGTCTTCTCTCCGTGATTCCAGTCACCATGACTGAGAGTCTCTGAAACTCAGCAATGTAGGCATCAACTGTGCCATACTGTCTCAATTGTGCAAGCTCTCTGAAATGAATTTCAGGATCCTTCTTTTCAAATCTCTCGATGAGCCTAGTAGTGAACTCCTCATAAGTTGTGATAGACCGATGACCCAGAGTAATTAAGCCATGGTACCACCACTCGTGTGCCACCCCATCAAGGTGTAGCGTAGCAAACTTGATCGCTTCTTCTTCTGCCATAGGTCTGAGAGCTAGATAGTTATCCAGCTTCTGAATCCAAGTTCGGGCTGAACTGGAATCACTCCCGTCAAAGTGTGGAAGTGTCACCTTGCTGACAGCTTGGTACAAGTCTCCTTGGTTTGATGGTCTTCTTTGATCATAGTGTCTCCCTTGTCCTTTGTTTTTCCTTTTATGATCCATGAAATCGTTATAGGACATATCCATCCTGATGTCGGCAGGTAGAGACTCATACTCTGCACGACCCAGTCTCAACTGCTCCACGAATGAAGCATTCTCTTCAGGATCTGGCTGATTGTTTATAGGTGCCAAAAAGGTGGGTTTGAATGGCCTAGAGGAAATGTAAGTGTTGTTTGACACCGTCCGAGCTGCATGCTCATCATGCTGGTTGGAAGCACTATGCTCCCCTCTTTGCCCTGAGTTGTTCTGTGGAGTGGTGTTCTGGCCCACTTTCCCCATCATGAGAGATACCATGTCCATCAAGGCATCCATCTTTCTTTCAAATCTCTTTCCTGGACTCATGGATCTTTCTCTCCCATCTCTCCCTTTCCCACTGTCATCTCTGTTGTTGGTAATCCTCTCGTTACCCCCAACTGACCTCTCACCTTCTGCCATGTCTGTTTCCTGAGAAGCCTCCCAATGAGCCCTCAAGATTCCTGAAGCTGTCTGACCTTCTGGAGGTTGATAAAGCTGGAACTGTTTTCCAACCTTCTTGTCTTCTCTTGCAAAGTACCTCTTTTCTCTGTCACTCATAGACGGATTGTTCACAGGATGGCAAGATCTTGGCTCTGATACCACTGAAATATTTCGAGCCAATTTTTTCGTTTTTCAAATTACAAATTAGAAACAAATGCACC
>VCHN02002550.1:7500-16792 GCA_007115665.2 Sequoiadendron giganteum
CACGTGCCCAGAACGGGGTCTCTTTGTCGCCCATGCCCCACCACCTACGTGAACAGGCTTTTGCCTCGAAGAGGGGGCCGCCACATTCTCGGGGACGAAGCTCGATTGCAACGATGCAACGTGCCAAAGATGAACAATGGCACAAATGCTAGTAACGTGCACTTTGGGATCGACGCATCATTCGAAGACAACCGCCAAACATCGAAAGTGTCGCACTGCTTTACGACAGAGACGTGCATGGCGAATGCAAACCGAATACAAAGGCGAGAGCCTCCGACTGCACCCCCTAGAGAGCACAATGGAGGAGCTCATTCCAAACTGTTGTTTCGTAAATACCATCAAGGAACCGGCACAAGCGCACACAGTCGTCCTCGGGAGAGGATAATTCGAGTGATGGGTCAAGCCCAAAAGCTCCGAAGATTGCCTCCAGGAACAATCGAGAATGAGACCGATTACATGTTGTCAAGTCTGTTACTGGGTGGACATGACTTGCAAGTAGGAAATCGAACAACCGTCTCCATGGCCCGAGGCCAAAGCTACGACCGACTCGAATGACCCCAACAATCATCATGCCACTCTTCGCAGAGAATATCGCACCGCTTTTGAACTTTTGACACCGTTCCGAGACTACGAAGTGTCCCCCGGATAGGAGTGCAGCACTCGGAGGCACCCAAAAGCTGAGAAGAAAACACTCCCGACAATCCCCCTTACACCCCGACATGGACGAGTTTAGGGCGACTACCAGTGCCGACCCTTTTCCCGCGAGGCGTCCAATATCGAGACGGTTCGGGAAATGCAAAAGAGCCCCTGCATACCAATCGGGTGTCCTTGGGGGCAGTGGGGGTTTTTTTAAGTGAAACCGAGTGGGTGTTTGGGGTTTCGGGGTAAAACCATAAGGGTGGAACCGAGCATTATGGAATTGGTAGGGGTAAAACCGGGAGCAGGAGAAATTGTGGTGGGGAGCAAACTCGAGCGCACCCTCACAAGCAACCCGAGAGTTAGACAGAGGCTCCTGAGGAATCTCTTTACTGGGGGCGAATTTGGACGAGTCTGGATCGGCTACCAGTGCCGATCACTTCCCGAGATGCGTCCAAAACATACCCCAGTTCCGAGACGGCAGAAGAGCCCACGCATAACAGTCGAGTGTCCTAGGCGGGAGTCGGGTGGGGATAAAGAAAATCCCAAAAGCTAGACAAAAGCTCCCTTACTGGACCCCGACTTGGACGACTTTGGAAAGGCTACCAGTACCGATCCGTTTTACGTAATGCATCCAATGCCGAGGCCGTTCCGAAACGCCCTGAATAGCGATTGAGAGCTTGTTGTGGGGAGCAAGATGGATTGCACCCTCCCAAGCAACCCGAGAGTTAGTCAGAGGCTCCCGAGGAATCTCTTTACTGGGGTCGGATTTGGACGAGTCCGGATCGGCTACCAGTGCCGATCACTTCCGGAGATGCGTCCAAAACATACCCCCGTTCCGAGACGGCAAGAGAGCCCACGCATAACAGTCGAGTGTCCCAGGCGGTCTTGGGTGTATACAGAAACGACCCAAGAGCTACACAGAAGCTCCCTCCCCCTTTACTAGACCCCGACATGGATGACTTTGGAAAGGCTACCAGTGCCGATCCGTTTTACGCAATGCATCCAATGCCGAGAGAGACCTTGCATGGCAACTGGGAGAATTTGTGGTGGGGAGCAAAACGGAGCGCGCACCCTCCCAAGCAGCAGCCCGAGAGTTAGACGTAGGCTCCCAAGGAAATCTCTTTACTGGGGCCGGATTTGGACGAGTCTGGATCGACTACCAGTGTCGATCCCTTCCCGAGATGCGTCCAAAACATACCCCCGTTCCGAGACGGCAAGAGAGCCCACTACTAACAGTCGAGTGACCCAGGCGGAGTAGGGTGTAAACAAAACCAACCCAAAAGCTACACAAAGGCTTCCCCCTTACTAGACCCCGACATGGACGACTTTGGAAAGGCTACCAGTGCCGATCCGTTTTACGCAATGCATCCAATGCCGAGACGACACCGAGAGAGACCTTGCATAGCAATTGGGAGAAGTTGTGTTGGGGAGAAAAACGGAGCGCACCCTCCCAAGCAAATCCGAGAGTTAGACAGAGGCTCCCAAAGAAATCTCTTTACTGAGGCCGGATTTGGACGAAGCTGTGGATCGGCTACCGGTGCCGATCACTTCCCGAGATGCGTCCAAAACATACCCCCGTTCCGAGACGGCAAGAGAGAGCCCACGCATAACAGTCGAGTGTGTCCCAGGCGGGGGTCCTCGGTGTATACAAAAACAACCCAAGCGCTGCACAAGGGCTCCCTCCCCCCTTACTAGACCCCGACATGGACGATTTTGGAAAGGCTACCAGTGCCGATCCATTCTACGCAATGCATCCAATGCCGAGACCTTTCCGAGACGCCGAGAGAGACGTTGCATAGCAACTGGGAGAATTTGTGGTGGGAGCAAAACGGAGCGCGCACCCTACCAAGCAGCAGCCCGAGAGTTAGACGTAGGCTCCCAAGGAAATCTCTTTACTGGGGCCGGATTTGGACGAGTCTGGATCGACTACCAGTGCCGATCACTTCCCTAGATGCGTCCAAAACATACCCCCGTTCCGAGACGGCAAGAGAGCCCACGCATAACAGTCGAGTGACCCAGGCGGAGTCGGGTGAAAACAAAACCAACCCAAAAGCTACACAAAGGCTCCCCCCTTACTAGACCCCGACATGGACGACTTTGGAAAGGCTACCAGTGCCGATCCGTTTTACGCAATGCATCCAATGCAGAGACCGTTCCGAGACGACACCAAGAGAGACCTTGCATAGCAGTTGGGAGAGAAGTTGTGTTGGGGAGAAAAACGGAGCGCACCCTCCCTAGCAATCCAAGAGTTAGACAGAGGCTCCCAAAGAAATCTCTTTACTGAGGCCGGACTTGGACGAAACTGGATCGGCTACCAGTGCCGATCACTTCCTGAGATGCGTCCAAACCATACCCCGTTCCGAGACGGCAAGAGAGAGCCCACGCATAACAGTCGAGTGTCACAGGCGGGGGTCTTAGGTGTATACAAAAACAACGCAAAAGCTACACAAAGGCTCCCCCTTACTAGACCCCGACTTGGACGGCTTTGGAAAGGGCTACCAGTGCCGATCCGTTTTACGCAAAGCATCCAATGCCAAGGCCGTTCTGAGACGCTGAGAGAGACCGTGCGTAGCAATTGGGAGATTTTGCGGTGGGGACCTAAATGGAGCGCACCCTCCCAAGCAAAACGAGAGTTAGACAGGGGCTCCCAAGAAATCTCTTTACTGAGGCCGGATTTGGACGAGTCTGGATCGGCTACCAGTGCCGATCACTTCCCGAGATGCGTCCAAAACATACCCCCGTTCCGAGACGGCAAAAGAGCCCACGCATAACAGACGAGTGACCCAGGCGGGGAGTCGGATGTAAACAAAACAACCCAAAGGCTACACAGAGGCTCCCTCGCTTACTAAGCCCCGACATGGACGACCTTGGAAAGGCTACCAGTGCCGATCCGTTTTACGCAATGCATCCAATGCCGAGACCGTTCCGAGACGACGTCGAGAGAGACCTTGCATAGCAATTGGGAGAATTTGTGTTGGGAAGCAAAACGGAGCGCACCCTCCCAAGCAGCCCGAGAGTTAGACAGAGGCTCCCAAGATATCTCTTTACTGAGGCCGGATTTGGACGAGTCTGGATCGGCTACCAGTGCCGATCACTTCCCGAGATGCGTCCAAAACATACCCCCTTTTTCGAGACGGCAAAGGAGCCCACGCATAACAGACGAGTGACCCAGGCGGAGTCGGATGTAAACAAAAACAACCCAAAAGCTACACAAAGGCTCCCTCGCTTACTAGGCCCCGACATGGACGACCTTGGAAAGGCTACCAGTGCCGATCCGTTTTACGCAATGCATCCAATGCAGAGACCGTTCCGAGACGACGCCGAGAGAGACCTTGCATAGCAGTTGGGAGAATTTGTGTTGGGAAGCAAAACGGGGCGCACCCTCCCAAGCAGCCCGAGAGTTAGACAGAGGCTCCCAAGATATCTCTTCACTGGGGGCGGATTTGGACGAATCTGGATCAGCTACCAGTGCCGATCACTTCCCGAGATGCGTCCAAAACATACCCCCATTCCGAGACGGCAAAAGAGCCCACGCATAACAGTCGAGTGACCCAGGCGGAGTCGGATGTAAACAAAAACAACCCAAAAGCTACACAAAGGCTCCCTCGCTTACTGGGCCCCGACATGGATGACCGTGGAAAGGCTACCATTGCCGATCCGTTTTACGCAATGCATCCAATGCCGAGACCGTTCCAAGACGACGCAGAGAGAGACCTTGCATAGCAATTGGGAGAATTTGTGTTGGAAAGCAAAACGGAGCGCACCCTCCCAAGCAGCCCGAGAGTTGGACAGAGGCTCCCCAAGATATCTCTTTACTGGGGGCGGATTTGGACGAATCTGGATCGGCTACCAGTGCCGATCACTTCCCGAGATGCGTCCAAAACCAAAACCCGTTCCGAGACGGCAAGACAGCCCACGCATACCAGTCGAGCATCCCAGGCGGGAGTCGGGTGTAAACAAAAACAACCCAAAAGCTACACAGAGGCTCCCTTACTAGACCTCGACATGGACGGCTTTGGAAGGCTACCAGTGCCGATCCGTTTTACGCAAAGCATCCAATGCCGAGGCCGTTCTGAGACGCCGAGAGAGACCATGCATAGCAATTGGGAGAATTTGCGGTGGGGAGCAAAATGGAGCACACCCTCCCAAGCAGGCCCGAGAGTTAGACAGAGGCTCATAAGATGTCTCTTCACTGGGGTCACGGATTTGGACGGGTCTGGATCGGCTACCAGTGCCGATCACTTCCTGAGATTCATCCAAAACATGGCCCCGTTTCGAGACGGCAAGAGAGCCCGCGCATAACAGTCGAGTGTCCTAGGCGGAGTCGGTGGTTGGTATAGAACAAACCGAGTAAACAGGAAATCGGATTCATGCGTTGTACCCGACGAAATCCCTTACTTGGGCACGACATGGACGAGTTTGGAGCGGCTACCAGTGCCGCTCGAGTTGCGTCCGATGCCGAGTCCGTTCTAGGATAGCGACGAAGCCACCGCATAGCAAATCCGGTGTCCTGGTGCGCTCCGTTTTAAAGGGAGCGGCTTGCGGACTGTTCCTAAGTCCGATACGGGACATCCAACTCCGAAAATGGGTCAAAACCGAGATGACAAGAAATCGGATCCATACGCGGAGTACCCGACGAAATCCCTTACTTGGCCACGACATGGACGAGTTTGGAGCGGCTACCAGTGCCGCTCGTGTTCCCGAGGTGCGTCCGATGCCAAGACCGTTCTAGGACAGCGACGAAGCCCACCGAATACCAATCCGAAGTCCTGGTGCACTCCTTTTTTAAGGGAGCGGCTTGCGGGACATCCAATTCCGAGTATGCAGGAAACCGGATTCCTATGCGGAGTACCCGACGAAATCCCTTACTTGGCCACGACATGGACGAGTTTGGAACGGCTACCAGTGCCGCCCGTGTTCCCGAGGTGCGTCCGATGGCGAGACCGTTCTAAGACGGCGACGATTTCAACGCATAGCAATCCGGTGTCCTGCATGCATTCTATCGGGGCGACATGCGTGCCCCCTCAAGCGTGACCGTGATCCTGCACGATTAAAACGGGGATGGATTCGGCGGTCGGTTTTAATCGTGCAACATTACGGTCACGCTTGAGGGGCCACGCAAGGGGGGGCACTAGAATGCCACATACCCCCCATATAAGCTATTTGTCCGAATCCCAGGCATCGGTAGGATGACGCCGAGAGAGAACCAAGCCCCCCGATTTCCGACTTTTCACCCAAGCCGTGGGCATTCGAAATTTGGTCGTCAAAGTCAACCCAAATGCTAGACGGGGGCTCCCGAGTCATCCCTTACTAGGTCTCAGCAGAGTTGGGAGCGGCTACCAGTGCCGATCCCTATTCCGAGCCTGCATCCGATACCGAGACCGTTCAGAGAAGGCGAGAGAGAGCCCCCGCATAGCAATCTGGTGTCATGGGCGGGGACCTGCAATACCTCCTAAGCCTGACTCGTGTTGGTGCACGATGGATAAACCGAGAGACAAATCCATCCGTTCGTACACCAACACCATCGCGCTCGAGGGGCACGCAGGATGGGGAGCTTTCGACTGACTTACCCCCCTTGGTGCACTCCTTTTTTGGGGAGCGACTTGCGGACTGTTCCTAGGTCCGTTCCGAGACATCCAACTCCGAGTAAGATGGCTGGCTCGTGAAGAGCAAATCGGCAATACTAGCCGTTCCTTTCGTGCGCCTCGGCCTCCAATGCGCAGGGGTGTATGGGATTCGAGTGTCGGTCCCGGGCATTGCGCCCCAGGAACACCGGATGACCCTCGAATCCCATCCAACTCAACGCGTATGGCAACCTTGGCGTCGAATCCGAGTTGGTCCTCGAGCCCTTTCGCTGCATGTGCGCCCAGAATATTCTGTGTTACACTACAGTCCATTCGAAACTCGACCTCGGCCGGCTTGGTGCGCCCCATTTCTGGTGCGACTTGGTGCACTCCTTGTTGGGGGAGCGTCTTACGGACTGTTCCTAAGTCCGTCCCGGGACGTACATCCAACTCCGAGAATGTCATTTCACGCAGGACATCGGATTCCTATGCGGTGTACCCAGACGAAATCCCTTACTTGGCCACGACATGGACGAATTTGGAGCGGCTACCGGTGCCGATCGTATTCCCGAGGTGCGTCCGATGCCGAGAACGTTCTAGGATGGCGACGGAACCACCGCACAGCATTCCAATGTCCTGCGCAGCCATTCCAATTCCGAGAATGTCATCTCACGCAGGACATCCAGTTCCATGCGGGTACGCAGCCAGACGAAATCCTTACTTGGTCACGGCATGAACGAGTTTGGGGTGGCTACCAGTGCCGCTCGTGTTCCCGAGGTGCGTTCGATGTCGAGACCGTTCTAGAACTGCGACGTAGCGCCACCGCATAGCAATCCCTATGTCTTGCGCATCCATTCCGACCTGCGTCCCCCCTCGAGCGTGAACGTGATGTTGCACGATTAAAACCAACCATCGAATCCATCCGTTCGAACAGCATCATGGTCACGCGGGGCCGCAGAGGCCTGAAGATGGTGCATACCCCCATATAAGCTAAGCTGATATCGGGTAGGCATCGGTAGGATGACGCCGAGGACCAAGCCTGATATCGACTTTTCACCGCTGCCCAAGCCGTGGGCATTCCGCTGAGAGTGATTGCGCCTCGGCCTTCGATGCTGGGGATGTGTGATTCAGTGTCGGTCCCGGGCATTGCCTTGGGAACACGGATGACACTCGAGTCACATCCAACCCAACGCGTATGGCAACCTTGGCGTCGAATCCGAGTTGGCCCTTGAGCCCTTTCACTGCTTGTGCCTCCAGAATAATCTGGGTTGCACTACAGTCCATTCGAAACTCGACCTCGGCTCGGCTTGGTGCGCCCCATTTCCGGTGCGACTTGGTGCACTCCTTGTTAGGGGAGCGTCTTATGGACTGTTCCTAAGTCCGTTCCAGGACCCATCCAACTCCGAGAATGTCATCTCACGCAAGACATAGGATTCCTACGCGGAGTACCCAGACGAAATCCCTTACTTGGCCACGACATGGACGAGTTTGGAGCGGCTACCAGTGCCGCTCGTGTTCCCGAGTTGCGTCCGATGTCGAGACCGTTCTAGGACGGCGACGGAGCCACCGCGTAGCAAATCCAGCGTCCTGCGCATCCATTTCAACTCCGAGAATGTCATCTCACGCAGGACATCGGATTCCTACGCGGAGTACCCAGACGAAATCCCTTACTTGGCCACGACATGGACGAGTTTGGAGCGGCTACCAGTGCTCGCAGCGCATCTCGGGTGCGTCCGATGTCTGAACCGTTCTGGGACTGCGGCCAGCCACCGCATATGTAATCCCGATTTCTACGTATTTCGACCTGCGTGCCCCTCGGCGTGACCATGATGCTGCACGACTAAAACCGACCGCCGAATCCATCCGTTTCGAACAGCGTTATGATCACGCTTGAGGGCACGCAGGGGAACTACCTGAAATGATCATGCCCCCATATAAACTATTTGTCCAGATCCCAGACATCGGTAGGATGACGCCGAGAGAAGACCAAGCCCCCCAATTTCTGCCTTCACACCCAAACCGGACTAGACGAGGGCTCCCGAGTCATCCCTTACTAGGTCCCAGCAGAGTTGGGAGCGGCTGCCAGTGCCGTTCCCTATTCCGAGCTGTGCATCCGATACCGAGACCGTTCGGAGAAGGCGAGAGAGCGCCCCCGTATAGCAGGTCAGGTGTCCTGGACGGAGACCTACTGAACCCGAAACCCCTTGGTGCGACTATCGCTGCTTTGGTGCTCCCCGAGTTCCACTCGGCTCGCACCGAGTTGGGCGCACTCGGATTCCCCTTGTGAGGGGCGCTCTACCGATTCCTGCACCACTGGTGCTTGGGCAATCACCCCAATCCATGGCGTCCCGGTCGATTCACATTCGACGAGTAACCCTCACAGGCGGACTCATTCGGTTCCCACAAATCCATCGGCTTGTCACTCCAAGTCGATCTGTTCTCATATCGGTTCCCAACTCGGTTGTTATGCGGACTGGGCCAAAAGAGAACACACACCCCCCATATAAGCTATTTGTCGGATTTCTAGGCACCGGTAGGATGACGCTGGAAACGGCAAAGAAACACCCCAATTTCTGACTTTTTTCTTTTCGCGACCTCGCCGCACTCGGGATTTTATCGAGCTGTTCACTCGTATCGGCCCTCGGACTCGGGTTTTAACTCTGGATTCTTATGCGGTTCTGGGCCAATAAGAACGCAACCCTATAAGCTATTTGTCCGATTCCCAGGCATCGGTAGGATGACGCTGGAAACAGTCACACACCCCGATTTCCAACTTTTCGCATTCGATCTCCCGACTCGGATTCAGAACTCGATCAGTTCTCATATCGGCCTTCGGACTCGGGTTGCCACCTTGGTTTTTATGCGGACTGGGCCAAAACAGAACACACACACCCCCTATATAAGCTATTTGTCCGATTCCAGGAACCGGTAGGATGACGATGGAAACGGTCGAACACCCCGATTTCCTACTTTTTGAACCGAGCTCGGCGCACTCAAATTCCCAGCTCGATCTGTTATCGTATCGACCCTCGGACTCGGCTTACCAACTCGGTTCTTATGCGGACTTGGCAAAAAGTGAACACATACCC
>VCHN02005092.1:0-10371 GCA_007115665.2 Sequoiadendron giganteum
GAAGTGGAGTAGGGATTGAACTAATTAATCCGAAAGGAAAGACTTATTTTTCTTTTACAGATTACAGTTTGGATGCACGAATAATGTGGCAAAGTTTGAAACACTTGCTCATGGGCTTATGTTTTCTCATAAGAAGAAGGTTACTGCTATTACAGTGATGGGAGATTCTGAGGTGATTGTGAAAAAGGTACGTAGCCAATACACATTTCATAACAAAAGATTGGTTGCATATAGAAACAGGGTTTGGAATTTGATTGAAGATTTTGATGCCTTTGGGATTACTCTCATCCCAAGGGAAGAAAATCAAATTGTAGATGCTCTTGCTGTTGTTGCTAGTACATTAGAGCCTATGCAAGATTCGAATCTTAAGAGGTTTTCAGTGGAGTTGACTTCGGTCCCAGTTGTTCCCAACAATGTCAAACACTTTCAGGTATTTAATGATGATCAACATACATTGGCCTTTTTGGAAAATTCTAATATTTTCAAAGGGCAGATAATTGATGAATCTGATAGAGATCAGGGAGATTGGGATCCGGAAAATAACAGTCCACAAGGGATATTGGATTTAAAGAGCAATAACATCCCAAAAGGGATGATAGCATTGGAAAGAATATTTGATTCAGATCCCCAAGCTTACCAAAGAGTGCCTACAAAGAGTGAGGGAGGTAAGTATGAATCTGTTAATTTGACTCACTCAAGCCTAGAAAGGAACATTTTTATAGGGAAGACTTGTCCCCAGGAAATTAAGGATGAAATGATCAAAGTCTTGAAGCAGAATATTGAAGCTATTTCTTTGAGCTATGATGACTTGAAAATTTTTGATACATTTGTGATCACTCATACAATTCCTCTTAAGCCAGAAGTTAAGCCATTTCACCAAAAGCAATGCCTGGTTAATGCATTAATTGAACCTCTAATTCAGAAAGAAGTGCAGAAACTTTTGGCTGCAAGAATAATCTTTCTAGTTAGACACTCTACTTGGGTGGCTAATCTAGTTCCTTTAAGGAAGAAGAATGGTAAAATTAGGTTATGTGTGGATTTTAGGAATTTAAACAAGGCATATAAGAAGGACAACTATCCATTACCTTCCCTTGATGAAGTATTGCAAAAGGTTAATGGATCTCAGATGATGTCTCTCTTGGGTGGGTATTCAGGATACAATCAGGTCCTTGTAAGTCATGAGGATAGGATGAAGGTTGCTTTCACTACAAAATGGGGCACGTTTTCCTACAAAAGAATGCCTTTTGGTCTCATCAATGCTAGTGCTACTTTCCAAAGAGAAATGGATGTAGCTTTTAAAGATCTGATAGGGAAATGTATAATCATCTATGTAGATTATTTGACCATCTTCTCTAAGAATAGAGAAGATCATGCTGCTGACCTGGAAAGGGTGTTAAAGAAATCTATAAGTTATGGTGTTTCTCTCAACCCAAAGAAGTGTGTATTTGGAGTATCTGAAGGGAAGCTCTTGGGTCACATTATATCAAAGGAGGGGATTTCCATAGATCCTGACAGAGTGGAGGCCATCTTGAAATTGAAAAATTGAGGTAGCAAGAAGGAAATTAGGTCTTTCTTTGGAAGGATCAATTTTCTTAGGAAATTTATAACAGGGTTTGCATAGATTGTCAAACCCCTCAATGAAATGATGAAAAAGGATGCAAAAATTGAGTGGACTGAAGAAGCTAAGTCTACTTTTATGCAGATCAAATAATCTATCTCTGAGGTAGCTATTTTGACAATCCCAGATTATTTAAAGCCCTTCTACATTTATTCTTTTGCTTCGGAGCATTCATGTGTAGTAGTTTTGACACAGAGAAGAGAAGAGAATGAGGAGAGACCTATTGCTTTTATGAGCTCTCCATTTAAGAATACAGAAGTGAGGTATTCCTCAATAGAAAAAAAAGCCTTTGCATTGGTGCGAGTAGTGAAGAAGTTCAAGCACTACATAATCCGAAGTCAAGTGATGGCCATAGTTCCAGATCCAGCTGTGAAATCTCTTCTAATGCAAAGTGACCTAGGGGAACAAAGAGGAAAATGGATGGCCATTTTACAAGAATTTGATCTGGAAATTCACCCAATGAAACTTGTTCGAGGCCAAAGTTTGTCAAAAGCGATGGCAGAAGTGGATAAAAGTATTACTTGTCAAGAATACACGATTCAATCATTCACAAAGGATCCCTGATATACATATTTAGTTTTCTTCCTCCTCAATAACAATTGTTCAGAAGGAATGAATGCTACTCAAAGCAGAGCATTGAGGATGACGAGCACCCATTACATGCTCAAAGGGGGATCAATCTATAGGAAAAATTTTCAAGGAATATATCTACGCTGTTTGTATCAGCAAGAGGCAAAGCATGCTATTGCTGAGTTTCATGGAAGGCATGGAATAGGACATGGATCTGTTGATGTGTTGTCTCATCATATTTTAAGATTAGGCTATTATTGGCCTTATGTGTTTAGAGATGCACGTTAACATTGCAGGACTTGTCATGTATGCCAAATCTCTGCATCTAGAGAAAGAAATCTTGCAATGCCCCTACAACCAGTATATGAGGTGAGGCCATTTTCCCAATGGGCACTTGATTTTGTAGGTGTAATTAATCAAAATTATTCTGCAGGTCATAAATTCATCTTGACTACAACGGATTACTACACACGTTGGATGGAGGCCCTGCCTTGCAAGAATAGTACCACAAAGGTGGTCATCAAGTTTCTGACTGAGAACATCACAACCAGGTTTGTAGTTCCATTTGCTCTTGTATGTGATAACGACCTTGCTTTTTCTTCTGTTGAGTTTATTTCATGGGCCTATGAGCATAAAATTGTTTTGAAATATTCTTCCAATTATTATCCTCAGGGGAATGGAGTGGCTGAGTCCACAAATAAGAACTTATTGGAAGTTATAAAAAAGTTGTTAGAAAGTAACCCTAGGGACTAGCACACCCAGTTGAGATTTTCCTTATGGGCAAATAGAACCAAAATCAAAGCAGCCCTAGGGAATTCACCTTTTAAGTTAGTCTATGGCCAAGATCCAATCTTCCCCATTCATTTACAAATACCTATTTTGAAGTTTATGTAGGAGTTTTACTCTAAGGATGATAGGATTGAGGTTAGACTGCTTAATTTATTAAACATGGAGGAAAAAAGAGATGCTGCTTTGCAACAATTCTCTAAACATCAGGCTGTTGTTAAATGTTGGTTTGACAAAAAGAGCCAAGATAAAAGCCTTTAGAATATCAGATCTTGTTTTATTATGGGATAAGGCTAGAGAAAAGAAGGGAGATCACCAAAAATTTGATAGACTTTGGTTAGGTCCTTATCAAGTGGCTGAAATATTAGGCGAGAATGATTTTCATTTGAGTACCTTAATAGGAGAGCCTATTCCATTACCAGTTAATGGTCAGTTTCTCAAACACTATTTTGGTGCATAGAAGGTTTGATGTTTTGGAAAAGAATGTACTATATTGTATCATATGTAATTAAGTTTCTATTTAGGTTGCTTTTAAATTTTTTTTAGTTTTTAGTTTTTAGTTTTTGGTCTTTGTTTAGTTTTGTCTTGTTTCGTTGGGGATCCTCATTTTGCTCATCTCAAGTTAGGGGGTTGTTATTCAAAGTATACTATTGGTACTAGGAGAGAAATTGGTTTAGGTATTCTCATCATAATCATTGAAAAGGATTTCATTTTGAAACTTATGTTTTATGATCATTCTAGTTTGGGTTGGAAAAGTTATTAAGGATAGAAGATGTAAATGTGAATATCTCATGAATTGTGATCAAAGATCTGTCACCAAATTAGAAAAACATCTGCATGAGTAATTACCTATTTGTTTTAGAATGAATTTATCTATGTTTCAAGTGAAAAATTAGATTCCAAGACTATCATGAAATCCATTGTAGTACTCAACCCACATGTTAGATTCATTGAATCTGAGTATTGAGAGATGCATAAAAGAATTTCCATCCATGAAAAAAAAGAAGAAAGAGAAAGAAAGAAAGAAAAACAAGCTCAATATCAAGTGGGTAACCAAGTATCTCTATCGGGGCTATGGACGCCTGTCTGGCAGTAGAGCAATGCTTTGAGAGGACTAGAGGTATCTCCGTCGGGGCTATGGACGCCTATCTGGCAGCAGAGCAATACCTAGGATTTTACTACACGATAGTTAAAGGACTCAACTTATGTAGCTTGAAACTTAGGTATAGTTGTTCACAAGCAGAGAAAGTATCTACAAAGAATGATGCACAATATAAGCACACACTCAGATTCAGAAATAACTCATGAGCACATAACATCTGGGATTCAAACTCAAGATTATCCTACAAATATCTGATCTCATTCAAGGTAAGGTGTTTATAAGCCAAGTAGTTTTTGGGTGACTAAAATTTTCTTTGGGTATTTTGAAAATAGGTAAACCATTTTCCTAGCCGAGTCCCCATTTATTATGCCTTGCATAACCACCCCATCTTTTGCCTTGGTCAAAATGGGTCCCCCTTTGTTATTTTTGTACTTAGTTGTTTTTGAAACAAAGTTTGGAGTCTTGTTTTGCCAATACTTTGTTTTTCTTTGGTTTCTCTATCGGAATTGGAACCGGAATTGAATCGGGTTCTGAAAGTTCTTTTGAAACTTGTTTTGGTTCCCATCTCGATAGTCTTTTCTTTCGGTCTATTGTTTTGTCTTCAGCGGACCCAGAGCCGGAGTGGGTGTTAAGTTAGTCTTTATCGAAAGTTGCAAAATCATAATCGATTCCTTCCCCGCCTCTACTATTTTGACTTTTGGTTTTGGTCTTGTCTTTTGTTTAGTTTTGTTATGTCGGTCTTTTGTTTTACTTTTTGTGTTAAGTTTTGTTTTTGGCTTTCTTGGCGGAACCGGAACCGGAACCGGAATTGGAATTAAGTTTGGAAGTTTCTCAAAAAGTTTCGAATTAGTTTCCATTTTGGTTCCGCCCCTGCCATTTTTCTAGATCGTTGAATTTTTGACTGAAGTCACACTGTTGTGAAGTGTTGGTTCTCTTTCAGTTCCGACTCCGCCTTAACTGCGTTTTAATGCATTTAATGACAGCTGCTTGTATAGGTAGAAATCCTCATTCTTTACCTTCATTAAGGATTAAATGAATCATTATTGTCATCGTTAAGAGATTAAGAAGCACGAAAGAGCAGAGGCGGAGGTCATTTGAGTGAATTGATCGAAAGAGAAGAAGGTTATCGTTTGCGAATCAGTTCAAAAGGTTAGCAGGGTTTCTTTCGTTTTTGAGGTAGGGTTTATTATTGTTGTTGTTCGTTGGTTATTTACTATTGCATTTTTTTTTATATTTGCCCGTGTTTGGAATCATGTCGTTTTTATCGCTTCGTTTTAAACAAGTTCGTGATTCTTGGTGTGCTTGTTTGAATGGGTGCTTTATTTTGTTTGTCTGGTTGATTCCTCATTTCTTTTTGCTTTTATGTTTAGTTCTTTTTTAGGGCACCGTCGCTTTCACGTTTTAGTCGTGATCGCGTCGTGCTATTTTGGATTTGTAGTAGGTTAAATTAAGTTTAGGTTTTAAATGGTGATTAGTTGGATTAGAAATTTACAGTGAGGTAGATTAGAGATTTACAGTGAGTTAGGGTTAATTGATTCATCGTTTTTACTTAGGGTTTTTGTCGCACTTTCAAACTGGTAAAATGGCAAGGTTTAAAATCTGTGCCCTAGTTTTTATCGTATTTGTTAGATTAGGGTTTTGTAGGTTTCTGTGATCACATTTAAATGATTAAAATATGATGCCCTAAAATTCAGTCGTTCCCCATGGTCATATGAGTATAGTGTTTTTAAAGCCTCTTTTCATTTAATACGACCTTGGTTTTAGTCATGGAGTTGTGTGTTAAATCGATAAAATCTTTGATGATGTCATGGTCAATCTAGGCGGAGGCGGGATCGGAATTGATCTTGAACTTGGGAATTCTATTTTGCAAAGTTATCGATTCTATTTCTATCCCGTTTCTGGCTCTGCGTCTAATAAGAAGTCTTTTGTTGAAATAACGATGACCTAGTCGGAGGCGGAGGCGGAATGGAGATAGAATATGAAAATATAAAAAATCTGAAGAAAACCAAATCCCTTTTTCATTTTGATCCCGGTTCTGATCACCTTCTCGGTTCCGATTCAGAGCCCGTTCATTATTTGTGAAATATCTATATTGGTTTTGGCTCCGAGTCTGGCAGTATTGTAAAAGAGACTATTTTAGGTTGTGTTTCTGCCTGGTTCCGCCTCCAGTGCATATATGAAAGGTATGGTTTTTAGAGCATGTTTTGGTGATGATATTTAAAGATCTAATTAGAGGTTTGGCTTACAAGAAAGTTGAAAGATGTCAGGAACATCAGGGGAAGCTGCTCGAAGGAACCAGCCTGTAGGAAAATCAAAGGCAACACCAAAACCAAAGAAGTCAAAGCCAAAACAACTCCCTTATACCTTGAGGTATAATCACAGGAGTTCGGTTGTGAAGGTGAGCAAGGTGGAATCAGATTGGTCAGACATCACTGATACGAACTTGGGCCAGTACAACTTTGAGGAGTTACATGGAGAAACCTTTGCAGAACGAGAAAATCTAACAGGAAGGATGCAAAGGATTGTTGATTCCGGCTTGGCACATATTACTGTGTTCCCTTTATCAGTCCAGTGCCCAGAGTTGATTTTAATAGCAGCTAGTGCCTACAATCCTGCTACAAGACTATGCATGGATTCACAAGATAGGGTGATAATTGATCTTACTCCTCAGATGTTTCAAAGTATATTTAATGTCCCGGATCCTAAGAGCTTGGTGCAGTTGGATGAGGCAGAGGCCTTGGAGAAATATAGTAAGTATAAGGACTCCAATAGGTCTCATTTGAATAAAAAGTGGTTGAAGACAGAAAATAATTCTCTATCCAAGCTTGCACACCAACCTAAGAGGGTAGATTTCAAGAAGGAAGTATCAGATTTAATAATGATGTTGGGAAGAGGGATACGTTCCACTTCAAGGAATGGATGTTTCCTTTCATCCAAATAATCTTATAGGGTGACCATCAGTTTGATTGGCCAATGATTGTGTCAAATGCTATCCATGATCAGCTGACTAACATCAAAAACACTAAGTGTTTCTTTATGACTTCTTATGTGGTGTATGTAGCAGCAAGATTGGGGATTTTCCCAGGCTTAAACAGAGTGGGCATAATGGGAGCCTTGGATGGACAGAAGAAGGTATGGGAGCACTATGACCAATTGTCTCTTCAAGCTGCTGAGACTCATTTCAGAAGAGTCAATGATGCATTTATATATGTGATCATCAATCAATTGAATGGAGATGTAGGGTAGCGGTTGAGTCAAGAAGCCATGGCATTCATTGTTGAATGGGGATGTTGGTACATCTAGTACCCCAAATTTACATACTTCAAGTTGGCTAGTTTTGAAGTCCACCCACATTTGCTTCCAAGGTGCTACAACAATAGGATAGTGCTAATGGAGTTTGTATATTAGGCTCTTAGAGTTAATGCTCGGTTTGGGATCAAACATAAAACTAGATGTCATAAGTTTCCCATGAAGTTGGGAGAGTATAGTTGTCAACATCTGGTAGGAGCAAAGGTGGTTTGTAATGAATTGATACAATTGAAGTTGGGTTTATACATAGCTCGTAAGTGTTTTGATCCAAAGGGTAAGATGTATGCCTTGTTGCCTTTAGTGTTTACCAAACATTTCAATTTGCTAGAGGATTTTTGGAGTGATCGGCAAGATGAGTATGATCTAAGAAAGAAGAATTATGAAAGATTATCTATCTCACTCATGTCAGAACTTGGTGTTAAAGAGAACATTCCTGACACATTGGTGGATGATGGAATTGTATTGGATCCATCCTATGAGGCTTTGAACATTGGCACCAAGAGTCTAGATCCAATTGACTGGGACAGTGAAGAAACCATTGATATTAAGCGGATCGAAAGGATAGTGTTGGATAGGAGTGTGCAATGGTTAGTGCTAAGAACCCAGAATCCTTAAGAACCAGCCCCTAAAAAGGGTAAGGGATACAGGAGGATCAAAAGAAAGACACCTCCCAAAGAGCCATTAGAATTCCTTCCTCCAGACATCGAAGAAATAGAACTTGAGGCAGCAGAGGATGAAGAGGAAACGCAAGAAGGGGATGTTCAAGTAGGATCTGTTGTTTCAACACCCACATTAGGTGAGTCATCCGCACAAGTCCCACTTACAAGGAAGAAGAGTAAAGAAATTCAAGAAGGAGCTCTTCATAGCATGGTTGAAACTGCCAAGGGAAAAGAAGTGGAGGAGGAAATTCTGGAGATTGAGACAGATTCAGATGAGACTCTGTCAGAGAAAGATATGCAAAAAAACATGCCTCTAGAGGAGGATATTGAGCAGGTTTTGATGCAAGAAGAGCAATGGAAGCTGTTTGAGGATGCAAAAAGAAATTTTGATGCAAAGGTGGCAATGAAGAAACAAAAGGAAATTGATGCTAAGGTACAAGCTGATGCTATACTTCACCAACAACAATTAAGAACTAGACAAAGTAAAGCTAAGGCAACAGTTGATGAAGTAGAGAGACAAAGAAAGCAACAAGAACATGAACTCAAGGTCAAAGAAGAGAATGACAAGTTGGAACTGATACAAAAGATCTATGACCTTGAGAAGGAGAAGGTAAGGAACCAGAGGGAAAAGGAAATCTTGGTTGCTAGGCTGAAACTTGCAGAGGAAGTTTGCCAAAAGGAAGAAGGAGCAGAACAATTACAAAAGGAAAAAGAAGTCGAAGAGCTGGTTAAGAAAGAAGAAGAAGAAGAAGCAAAGGCCGAAAAAATTAAGGCTTTGGAGGCAAAAATGTTAGAAAGGGAAAGATTAGAGGCCTTAGAAAAAGAGAAATTGGAAAGGGAAGCTCTAGAAAGAGAAAGAATAGAAAAGGAAGAATTAGAAAAGGAAAGGTTGGAAAAGGAAAAAGTGGAGAGAAATCAGTTGGAGGAAGAGAGGTTGAGGAGAGAAGAGGAAGATAAGAAAAGGAAAGAATAGAAGGATAGGGAAGAGGCTGAAAAGCTTGTGCATATGCATATACTGCAAGAACAACAAGAGAAAGCAAGGGTTGACTTTCAATCCCAAGTAAATATGCAGCCACCTTCTACAATTATTGCTCCCTCTTCCTCTATGATGACTACTGCTCCAAGTGCTCCTACATGGTTAAAATTGGACCTGCAGAAGAGGGCAGTAACCCCTTCACAACCTCTCAATTGGGAGGATATGATGAAGGAGATTGAAAAAGAGAGGCCCAAAAAGAAGGCCAAAATTCTACATTCTATCCAACTCACAGATAAAGGAGAGATTGTTGCTGAATGTGCCATGCCAATGACAGAAAAGGAGGTAGGGGACATACAACTAACAGATTATCAATTGAGTACTGTCAACTTGGGAAGGCCCACTATGAATCAACAGATGAACTTGATTGATGTGGTGGCTTCAGCGACCAAATCAAGAATGATAAAGGATAAGCAAAAGAAAGATGAGCTTAAGGCTCAATCGGATCAATTACATTCATTCTTGAAAAGTGTTTCCTCTTCGATATCACAACAGGTAACTGCCATTGAGACTCCTATTCTATTAAGGAAAAAGGAGGTAGATGATTTGGTGCAGGTAAAAGGCAAAGCGGAGATGGTAGACAGGTGGATGGACAAGTTGAATCAAGAGGTAGGTGAAGTTTTGGTTCAGGGTTTTGAGACCTACAAAGGCACTGAAGAGTTGATAAAATAGATGCATCAATACATTGAAGCATTGGAGAAACAAGAAGAAGAGTATAAAGAATACAATCAGAAATTGGAGAAGGTTAATGCATTACCTTTAGCTACTCTTCTTGAACAATCCATACTTGAGGAGGAGAATAAAGATTTTATTGGAAAAACCTCTCGTATACTCTGTTTTAGAGCTAGCTTCTTGTGTAAACATAAGGATGAGATCCAGGAGGCTGTTAATAATTTGACTGAGCAATTGCAAGAGTTGGAAGCGGTCATTGCTATTATTGTAGATGTAAATGCATTTACAAAAGAAGGCATGCCTTTGAGTCAAATAAAAGAGAAACGGGATGAAAGATTCAAAGGACTGATGTAGAAAGGAGATGATGATGGAGATTTGATGTTGGATTGGTTAATGGATATCAAAGAAGAAATAAAATCTGCTAGGAGAGAGATGATAAAGATAAAAGGTTTGAGGGAGTTTGCTATAGCAGAATTGGATCAAATCAAATTTGAAGATAGCTAGATTGATGGGCCGAAAATAGATACATTACAGCAAGTCTTCACCAGCTACGATGAGTTCATTACAGATCTAGCTTCACATGCATAAATCTCTTGCATGCATTATTTCCTTCTTCTTTGCA
>VCHN02002908.1:0-15571 GCA_007115665.2 Sequoiadendron giganteum
TACATGACTGCCCCTCATGTTCAATTATTGTGACCGTTATGATGCTTGGGGCTTCTTACTTTTAACCAAACTATTAATGAAAACTATCTTGGAATACTTGATGATAAATTTTGTCAAAATCATAGCTATGTTGATAGTTGAATGCTCTTATTAATAAGGATAAATATTTATCAATAAGGAGATTACCCCTTACCAACATACTCCACTATCCTTGCAAAGATTGATATTTAATGCTTCATGGATGGTTTACATGTGATTATCCTTCTCAAATGAAACAATAGGGTAGTAGGCTGGGCTTAGCCCTTGTGGGAGCCACATTTCACCCCACATTCTATAACCAGATAAACAAAACAACAACCTAATTTTATCTATACCTGCACAATGAGAAAACATGTTAGATAAAACCGAGCATATGATAGATATGTTTGATAACTTTCTTGATTTCTTGGACATCTATGGTATGCAATTTATTTGAATACACATGATGATCAAATTATATGTTTATATATGTATGCACATATTTTTACTGGTGATCCTTCATTGCTCTAACAACACTCTTCTCACTCAAATGTAGGGAACCTAGGAGCAGCAAAGAAGACATCAACTTGGAGGCTTAGACAAGAGGGAAGACTGAAGATGATGCAAAACAAAGCAACCGAGATTCGTCATTGAGGCAATGATGGGTCCCCTTTCTCTTTATGTGCATTTTTCTCTTTTGTATCTATAAATGTATAGTTTTTCGATTATATGCATTCAAATAGTCAGTTCCACGACTTGTGTGGAACAACATACATTTACATTATCAATAAAGACTACATTTTTGAAAGGATTGTGCCATCTTTCCTATATTATATGCATCTGCATAAGTGCAATCTAGCAATGTAATCTTTTGATTTTGTTTATGCACATGAATGTAATTTAGTAGAAATAAAAATGTACCTTACTCTTCATTTGAAAATCACAAAATCTCTACCTAATTGAGCTATTAAATTTTGTGTCTTCATGAACATATGTTGATACAAAATGAATGGAAGAAGCATCTAAGTAATCCTAAATATTTCTGCCAATAATTCATACCAAAGATTGAAAAATTTAAGGATATTGCAATAGGTAATTTGTATCGACACAAATAATATTACTGAAGCATTTCAAAGTTTAGGCCATAAGAATCATCCTTTTTTAAACATGGATTGTGTTGTAGCCAAAATTCCATCCTAATTATTTTTTCATACTTCCATTTTCACTCATCTCTTACATCCACCATATGCATAGAATTCTTGTCATAATAACTTAAATTTAATAAAATCCCTCACGTGAGATTCCAAATAAAACCCTTGATCATAGCATCAAAGTGTATTCCTTATTGAAATACTCCTATGATTTCTCATAGCATATCACCAAGACAACACCATGTCGATGGGAGTCCCTCCAAAGTCTCCCTGACATTAGCACAAAGCACAAATCAGAAATGTAGATGAGACACCCCTATGTCGAAGAGACTTATTTATATGTCTCATCGAAGATGTAAAATAGTGAAATGTTAACAAGATACATGCATATCGAGGAGAGAATCACTTATGTCACATCGACAAGGTATATCTACAAGTGCTCAGTGAAACAAAAATCTTGGATATAGTGAAGTAATTGTCGATGAGATAGTGGCATATCGGAAAGAGACATTAACTTGTCCCATCAACACCGACAACCAACATCAGAGGAACATAAGATGCAATGTCGAAGAGATATTGAGATATCAGTAAGACAAATAAGATTGTCTCATCAACACTTTTCAAGTAATGATCAAAAGCATACACTGCTATACCATAGGGAAGGTGAGCAACATATACGGTAGACCGGTATACACCACAACCCCAAAACAAGAAGCCTTGAGCAAGGTGGTAATGTGGTAAACAATAGAAGGGAAGGGAAAAACACCACCATACCGAAATATCAAAGAAACAACATGCATTTTAATTAAAAGTCTCTTCAACAGTTATGAAATGATGATTAGTTCGATTGATGTGACTAAAAAAAATATCAATGAGACTACCACTATTAATGAAGAACTTGATCATAAAGGTGGCGCGATGAAGTGTCCTAAAATTTCATAAATATGGCCTCAAAGAAGTTGAAATCACTATGAATTGTAATTGAAAGATTTGGAGAACCAAATTGGATGACGGTAGGCAGCTAGAAATTTGCAGCATTTATCCAAGTAAGTGGTCTAGATTCAGCTCAAAGTATTTTCTCAGTAAGTAGATGAAAGCATTGCATGAGTAGGGTTAAGATGGAAAAAACCCCAAGCAAACAAAAAGAAAAAAGATAGAAAACTGAAGCTAGGAAATTGAATCAAGACTTAATCGATCAGTGTCTCGGGTCTGGGCCAAAATCTAGAAGAATAAGATAGCTTAACCCATCGTGTGTTACATTAGAAGATAAACATAAAAATCTAGGAGATGTATGGACTCTTTGTAGGGGTTACAACCTCTTTCTTTATCATTATAGGAAGAAATTCCGACATAGACCAGTGTCAAACCCATGGAATTTGAATTTGGGTAAACTTGTAGTACCCAACATCTTTGTGAACATAGAGTTAATCAATGTGTTGGAAAATAATTACAATCCGAAGACGAGAGAAATTTATTTGCCTGATGGGTCATAGTTCATGGTCATAAAGCCATATTATATTTCCATGATTTTTTAGCTAGACACTTCCTTGAAAACAAAATTACGAATCAAAGACTTGTTCAAGGAATACCGCACCATGGACACAAGTTACAAGAGGTGGAAATTTCCTCTACATAGGGTTAAAGGTGTGGGTAACCAAACTATAAGGTTCTCTAGTGAAGATAATCCCCCATTCTCTTTGGCTTTATTTGAAGAATACTTTCAATACACTTATTACTCAGCTCAGGGTCAAGTACTGGGAATTGATGTTCCTAAGAACATGACAATTTATCCCATGGTTTTAGCCATAGACATACAAAGCCATAATGCTCGACCCTATGATTATGTAGAGTATTTATCGGAGGCCATCAATAATGCCCTCAAGATCATCAAAAATGATAGTGAAGCCATTAATTTCAAGCACTATTCTCTTTTCATGCACATGATATTATACGAAGGGTAGGTGATGGGGATATGGGGTGAGGAATTAAGAATAAAAGACTTAGATAAGGATGGAAATTCAAGGATTATACAAATGTGGACATCTGTGTGGGAGGTCCCACTACCTATATTTTGAGGAATATTTTGTGAAAACACTATACAAGATGCTATGCCACAAATGTGACTACAAGCTCTCCCCAAAGATCTTAAGATTTCTCTGACCAAAAGATATGGGTCATGAAACAAGGATAAATCACAATTGGGGGGACTGGTACATGTTTTGGGATTGTACTATTATCAGGGTTTATGGATTTGAAGCTGCACCTTATTTGCTGCCTACGACTATGCCAGATAGAGTTTCTTATTTAGAGATCATAAGGCAATTGTCATTTTCAGATTTCATGCATTTAAAGAGCTATGGGAGGTAGAATTTCATGCCTTCCACTTTATGCTTTGTTGATTTCATTATTATCTTTGATTCAGGCTATGAATTGGTTAGTGGTAAACTGGATTATTATGGCTTTCTGATTGGCAACAAAAGGGAAAATTTTGATCCTGAACACTTCATTTGTGATGCCAAAATTTTTCAGAAATTGAAAGGGTATGAGCATAGTTTCCTTTTAGAAGATGTCATCAGAAATTGTGAAGAAACAAAAACATGATAAGAATGAATGCCTACAGTAGGGTTATGATGGTTGAGGCTTGGAAGGTGAGTAATAACCCAGGCTACGTAGGGGTTTCCCTGAGGTACAGGATCCCACAAAAATAATTGAACAATTAATCCTCCATGAAGAAGAACTGATAAGAGAAGTGCCACTTGTGGCATTTGAAAGAGGAAGGGGCATTGTTCCTAGGAGGCAAGTAGAAAAAATCACACCACTAGATCACTTATCACCTTAACCTACTCCTGAAGTGAGATTTTTAGTTGGTTCCCCATCCATGAAAGAAGATAACACTGAGGAGGAAGAAGAAGTCTCACAGTTTAATGCTCCTGTTATACCCCAATATGAAATGCCATTGGAAAGAAGTGTGATCACCTTTGAAGCCTCTAATGAGCTATCAGATGATGTGAGGCATCGTGCAAGTCAAGAATTTGTTGCGGATGATACTTTTGTGCAGACCCCTAAATTTAAGTCCTTTATATATGAGTATAAAGGAAGACTAATAAGAGAAAGGTTAAAGGACATTGACCCTAAGAAAAAGGCTTATGCCTTGAAAGAGTTGCAAGATGAAGTTGATAGGGAAATTAGAAACATGATTTTTGAGAGAGAAAGAGCATTATTGCAAGAAGCTAGAGTTATGCTCCTTCCTGGGTGGGATATTAGTTCAACCATTGTGTTTGATAACTTTTCGAAGAGAAAGAATAAAAATTTGCAAATAATGGATGAAGCAAGTGATAGGGTCTATACAGGGTCAGGGTACAATCCTGATAATACCACTTTGCAAATTTGGGCTCTTTACCCCCCAGGTAAGAAGCCTTCTCTCGTTGACCATGATCATATTTTTGAACATCTCCTAGTGCAAAGAGTAGGGGAGATAGATCCCTTGGAGACTGTTGAATTGAATGTGAATGTAGCCAAATTCACCAAAGCCCAGATCCAAAAGCTAGTAAGAGATAACTAGTGGATGGTAGAGGAAAATGACAGGTTGAAACAAGAATTAATCAACTACGAAGATAGGTTGCCTGCTTCTCCAAGGCTTTACTCTCCTTTAATCGAACATGAAAGAAAAGTGTTAGAGGCCATGTCTGAGACTGCTCAATGGAAGCATAAATTTGAAAAGGCTCAAAAGGAACATGAAGAACTAAGAAGAAAATTGAAGGCTACTACTTCTGAAGTAGCATCAGGGATAATTTGTATGAAATTCAAAGATATGTGCCAACATGTAGATGGTGTCTGGCATGCTCATAGTGGAACATACAAGGCCCTCGTAGAGCATGGAAGACTGCTTGATAGGATGAAGGAAATGGAATCCCATATCAAGGAAAAAGATGGAGATAATAATTATTTGATCGAAGAATGTAAGAGCCTCATGAATACACATGAAAACTTCTAGAATATCTTGACACAAGAATTGAGTGACTTCAGCCAGCCACTATGTATGGCCATGCCAAATTTCTTTGAAGAAATAGGTTTGAAGGATCAGGAAACTTGGAAAAATGAGATATCAAAAAATTTCCAGCCATCCTTGATGATATCAATGATGAGGATGAGGTACTCAGGAAAATGCATAAGCAGCTCAGGAGGATTGCTAGATTGGAGAATGTAATGACATACACTCTACATAATGCAAACATTTATGCCCAGGAGAAATACATTGATCACATGTCAAAGGTTAAATTGTTCCTTGCACGAGCTGTATGAGGAGGTAGTCAAAGTTTGGTTGTGTGGAGGCATTAACATGGTGCTTGAGCCTTGAACAGATCTTAGGTGGTCACGGGCACTTGTTGAAGATTAACAAACTGTGGTGCATCCAACAATGAACTCTTTTTAAGTTTCTATGTTATGTTAATTATGCTTTAGTTAAGAAATGGTGTAACTTTTGTGAACGAACCTGAAGCTTGTTGCTTCTCATACAAATAGGGAAACCAAGGTTTGATTTTGATCATCATATCATCATAATTTCAATCCATTAGAATAGATACTAGACCATCTCATCCACTTATTCATATCAAAAGAACTCATGTTATGTATGTTTATATTTTAAGCAATATAAGGGAGCAGATACATTATAACTCTTAATCCATTTTCCGTGTTCAATTTTTGTGTCGATTTTCATGCGTATTTATTGCTTTGTTATCTCCAAAGTGGTCTTTTCAAGTTGTTTAAATATGCAAGATTTAACATGGCACATTTTTTGTTATTGTGTGGATGCTTTGATTGGTTTTTGTTTATGTGTGAATTAAAGTCCTTTCAAATAATTTACTTTAATTGGTTTGTATTAAGGATTAAAGACCTCTTAGAGATTGGCACCCTCTTATGGTCTAAAAACCTACATTTTTGAGACCCAACAGATTGCAAATAGCTCTGGAAATTTAGAAGTCTATGAAATAGTGTATATATTCTATGAAACAATGTATATATTCCTCTACTTGTAAATATTCTTATACTTGTATATCTATGAAACATTCCTTATTTTCTATGAAACAATGTATATATTCTTGTACTTGTAAATATTCTTTTATTGTTATGTCTATTAAAGAAAACAAAGATTGAATAAAAAATGCTTCACCCTTTTTTGTAAGTGAGTATGTGAATTATTGTTTATGGAAAAATCTTACAGTGTTTACATTTTAGTTTAGTAGCTTCAAATCTTCATTTTCTATGTATATAAAATTGTATGTGCTCTTTATCTCTAATGACATAAAACAGTAATGTCATCAGAATTAGGGTTTTCAATTTTCAACACCATCATTGTCCACACTTTTCATATCCTATTCACTTTTAAGTACAATCATAAAATTATTATTATTATTTCTTGTCCTAGTTAATCTTGATTCCTTTCAGCAAAACACAGTAGGTTGCATGTTAAATTTCAAACATTTTCTTTGCATTTTTTTGTATATATTATTTTCTCAGTGCATCATTATGTAACAATAATTTCACTTCTAAGATATACAGTAAAAATAAATGAAAGCACATATTTTCTTTGTCAAGGGAAATGTACGTTGAATATCCTATGTCTTTCAGATAAGTGTGCAAGAGAAATAAGACATAAGTGATTGAATCCGATTTTCTACTATACAATTGTTTTTTTTATGTGCTTTTTACTTTTTGCATGTGGATTACCCTTAGAAAGAGACTACTTATCTTTTCTTAAATGAAGCCCTTACATTTCTTGTCTACCAAAGGAATTTACTACTTGAAAACAGGTTCGTGAACTTCATACAAATTAAGATTGGTGTAAAAGGTCATCCCCACAAATGTTATTTGGTCTAGAATTATAATGGAAAATAAAAAATCTTGCTAGGGGAATAAATCAAGTTTTCAATTATCCAAGTACAACATAATATTAATAAAGAATTTCAAAGTTTAGGCCATAAGAATCATCCTTTTTTAAATATGGATTGCAAATTATTCTAAAATTTAGAATTCTTGGTCATTAACATTATTGTCTGCTACAATGTCATCTAGTGTATCATTGTCAATGTTCATATGTTCTTTCAAGTATTTAATATTATCATCATCCTCATCTTGACCTGCATCATCTTCATCATCATTGAAATTTGACTGTAGACCATCTCTATTGTTACCAGATGTATTTGGATCATCATTTTCTATACCATCCATATTGTTGTCTTCCATAACATCATCTAACTCTGGATTGTTGTCTTCTTGTGCCTGAACATAACCATCTTCAACATCATCATGGATGTCAATTTCTTCGATGTTCTCTAATCCCTCTCTCTCATTTTTTTGGCCATCATTATTTTGGTTAGTATTCACTAATGCATCGTCAAATACATGCCTTAATCTTAGATCATAATATATGACAAATATCCATTTCGGGTCCAAAATATCTTCATAGAAAAATACCTGCACATGAACGACATACATATATTAGACGTATGTTATAAAAATTTTATTGATTAATAAACACATGTATATATTCACAATAAGATATGAATTAATAGATTAATGATCACTAGCGCTTCTTGTTTGAGTTAAAGAAATACCTGCTCACAATGAATTGGTAGAACATTAGGCTCCTTATCCTCTGGTAGGAACGATGAGAAATCTATAGAAAACAATCCACTATGGGTATCATGTCTTCATGTCCTCTCAAATGCTTCATACCATCTACACTTAAAAATACAACATTTAAAAGAGTGGTAATCCAACTCAATAATTTCTTGTATTTTCCCATATCGTAGATTCCATTCAATTATATTACTATCTTTTGAGCTTGATTGAATGGATTTCTTGAATTCAACCATGATGCCACAATCAAAGGATTGTCTCTTTACATCTACACTTTCTACATGATAATGTCAACCATATGCCCACATTGTTTGATATTTCCTCACTTGTGAAAGACCATTTATTTCAATGAAAACACATATAATGACGAATGTTAAAATAGTCAATACTGTCAAAACTATAAGGAAACAACATTTTGTAAAATTCCAACTGTACCTTTCTTTCACATCCTCTAGACATGTTGATTTCATCTTCTGTTATGTTTGAATTTGTACCTACATATTCTATTTGATTTTGAATTTGTTTAGTAACCCATTCTAGTGTGCAATCTTTGCCCCATTCCCCAAGTAGATGAGTGGGAAGTGGAGTATTCCTTGGGTTTGATCTCTTAAACTGTCTCCTTGATTCTAACACTTCTTCTCTCTTTTTATCATGCAGATCAATCCATTTGTTCATAAAGTCCATGGGGTACATAATAAACTTGTCAAGTATAGAAATTTTGTCTACACCTATTACATGTCAACATGTTTATTTCAAACTCAAAATTTCATGTTGTTAATTTGACAAATAAATTACACAGCAAATTAATGATTGAAAGAAAACCAACGACACTGATCGTGAATTTACTTACTAATTTCTATTTCAACACCATTAGACTGTGGTTTTTCTCCATCAATAATATTTGATGCTCATTCTTCATCCTAGACACATGGGCCATCTTCAAAATCCTTACCAAGGAATTCACACAAGAAGAAAAATGCTTCATTCAATACATACCCTTCAGCCATGCAACCCTCTGGTTGTGCCTTTTGTCAAACATATCTTTTAAGAGTTTTCATATACCTCTCAAAGAAAAAAATCCACCTCGTTGATATGACATCTGCCAATTCAATGTCATCGACTATGTGTATAATTAAATGGACTTGTAGGTCCATGAAACTTGTAGGGAGATCCTTCTCAAATACACATACAATTTCTGCAATTTCCTTCTTCCACTTTGGCACTTCAAATTCATGGATCTCCTTGGAGGTCACCCACCTAATATAAGAATAGTAAATTAGTATGAACCTTTATTCATAAATTAAAATGCAATATAATATCTCTATGTCTCTCACACATGAACATTTCATATAACCACATACCTCGTAAATGTTGACAATCGACTTATGGCATTCCTTAAGTCAACTGTAAGACAAGAATCCCCCCTTATTGCCAATGACATGATATGATATCAAACACATTTATGAAAAGGTCATTAGTAATTTTCTCTCACACAACAAAATATCAAAATAAATTTAGTTCTTAATCAATGTTACCAGTAAATGTTAAATGTTGATATATAATACCTTCATTAAATTATGAAAATCATGTGTTTTAAATCCCGTGATATGTCCATCAACTGTAAAAGATTTAGCCAATGATGAACCATAGCCAGTAGGTGTCCTTATTGAATGGATGACATTTTTTAGTTGGTCTACCTCTTTTTTTTTCAAAGTCCATGGAGCTTCTGCATATGTTTCATTTTCCCTATTTGGCCACAATTTTTTTTTATCAAATTTGGTACGCGAAAGAGAAATATCTCTCTTTGAAGACAAGGTGTCCTTCTCTTTGCTTGATATATGTGAAAATATAGAATTTGGGACATTTTTGAATATGTGCATAGGATCTAATAGGTGAGATATTAATAGATCCTTCCAGTAAAGGAGCTCATAAAATATGGATTTCCTTTTCATTCCTTTTGGCATATTAACTACAAGTTTTTCCGGTTCTTCAATTTGAATCACCTTGATAAAAAAAATCCTCCCAAGCTTTCAATTCAGCATCTTCATACTTCTTAAGCCAATCACTTGGACCCATAATCATGGGAGGGCCTCTATTTTCAACTTTTCCATCAAATTTATTCTTCATGTGATTTCTAAACCTATGATCTAGTGGTAGAAAAACCTTGTTGTTTGCATAAATAAATTTATGTAGATCTTTAGAATACCACCCTTGAAATTATTCTGCACATCTTGGACATGAAAATATCCCCTTTGTTTGAAGCCCTTCAATTCAATATGTAATGTTAATAACATAAAAAAAAAATAGTATAAAACTAAGTATGAAAGTTTGGATGAAAATAAATTATGAGTGTAAATACGTAAATATTTTATCTTACTAGAACAAAAACCAAGTCCTAGGAAATCATGAATAGTCCAATATAGCACACCATACAACATGAAGGACCTATTTGATGGAGGATGTGATATGTCATAAATTCTTATGCCTTTCCATAGCAGTTGCATCTCATCAATGAAAGGTGCAAGATAAACTTCCATATTTTTAACTTGATGTTTTCTTGGAACAATGAGAGTCAGCATAAGGTGCTCCTTTCAAACACTCATCCCTGGGGGAATATTGTATACTATCAATCTGACTAGACAAACACTATAATTTGAGCTCAGGAAAGAGAATAGGCACACTCCATCAATTGCAAGACCAAACCTGATACTACAGGGTTCATCTTTGAATTTTCTTGGCCATTTTTCCTCTATGTGTTTCATTACTTTGGAGTCAGCCAGAATTCGCATGAATCCATCTTTACTCTTGTTATTTGCATGCCAGTCCATCAATTGTGCTAGTGAATTGCAACGAAACATTCGTTGAATTCTAGGTATAATTGGCATGTGATGTAAAACCTTCTTTGGAACTGTAGGACCATGTACATCTATACAATATCTCTTCTCTTTGCATACAAGGCATTCTACCTTGTTTTGATATTCATCTCTATATAAAATACAATCATTTTTACATGAATGAATTTTCTTATATTTAATAACTCAACCAACAACAGACGCACCTCTCTGCAAGTTGATGGAAACACATTCTCTTTAGGGAATATTTTAGTTTTTAGTGCCCTGTAAAATTGCTAGAGACTAAATCAACTGAATATTTGACTTATGATGAACATGTTTGATATGTCAATCTATACTAGGATTGTCTATATACAATATATGGTTTTAAAATCCCCTTAAAGAAATATAAATGAAGTTGATGAATGTTTACGAATTATGTACACCAATTGACAATGCAAAGTAAGAAATAAATTTCAAATCACTTCAGTAGGGTAGTGAATCCTTTGTCTGACCAACCAAATAGTGACTTGATTTCTAATAATATTAATGTGCACACCATTTTTGAGGTTCTACTTGCACCCAATTTGAACACGGGTGTCTTCGTTGCTTGCTTGATGGAGTCTTTGATGTTGTTATCATCAACATTACATCATTATTGCCATCATTGTTTCCATCCCCAAAGAACACTATAAGCATTTCATTTAATCATTCTTCATGCATTGAATTTTCACTATCATCATCATCATCATCATTCAGTCTAGGTGGCATGCCATCAGTGTATGCGACTCTCATCAGCTCTTCAAATTTCTCAAGTGGTAGTGTTCTCTTCAATCTTGCTCTTCTCACCCTAGTGTGGTTTAAAGGATGGTTTGGATCATCTCCTCCAAATCTTAATAACCCAGTTTGATCTTGGGTATTAGTATGCGTTTCATCAAAATCTTCTATCTATCAACAAACACAAGCATTATTTAATGCTTGTCAATAATTTGATAGATCATAAATGTATCAATTTCAAAGAAATATAATAAAATATGGCTTTACAAATAAAAATATAACTTGTATGAACATATATACATCAATTGAATAATGGAACATTATTTTATAGACTACCTTTTTTATACAATAATTTAAATAAAACACAATTTTGAAAACATATCTTATAAAACATTAGTCCACACTCATTTATTATTTTTTGGTTTTAATCGATTGTATGAGGCATACTACCGATTGGAAGCTCATCATAAATGTAATGTCTTTGTACAATCACTCTTTTGAATTTATTTTTTCCACAACATACAAGACATACACAAACAATAATTTTCTCAAAGTATACATCCCATGTACTATAATCCCGACCTACCTCTTCTTCAGTGCAATCATTTGTTGTTTCTGCAGTATCCATTGTCATATCCTCTTCCACCCACTGTCATCTACGCGATTTAATAGTTTTAGGTCCACGTCCATGTACATATCTTCTTCTTTTGCTAGTTGAAATTTTTGGCTCTGCATTTACTCCAATCTCCATCTAAAATAATCAACAACATGCATTAATTTATGTCAAGATTGGATAATAAATTATAAATTTCAATAATACTGTGAAAAAAGATGGACGTATCACAAAATTCCATCAGATCATTTTTTGCTAAGCTAAGTCAAAATCTAAGTACCTGATGTCCCGCTTCATCTGTTGTGTCCTCATTTGATATGGCATGATTTATTACCATGGCCTCGTCTTGCCCCTATAATACACAACATAGTAAATAATGTTTAGTACACCAATTATATCATTTCAACGAGTATGCTATCCAACATAAAACCTCACTTTAGTCATATATTTGACATATTGATATCTCCTCTATGTTGTAGAATTTGTGAATTCATAAACACCTTCCTCCTTTGGTTGAGGTTTCTTTCTCTTCTTACCTCTATTGTATCTATAGATTTTGTTGTCTCATCTATTTCTGCCCACTTTCCTCTCAACGATTTAGTATTTATACGTCGTCCGATTCCTCTCTCCATGTCCTCCTTTGTGAATAAAAATGTTAGCACAAAAGCTTTCACCGCACTACAATCGAGAAGGAAGAAGCAACTTGCGGGACCATGGTAAAAACTGCTCTACCACACCAAGTTGATGAAGGAGCTGTGAGACAGCGATGGTGACTGCACTACCGCACACCTTTTGTTAGAAGACTTGCACCGCAACACCGCTAGGAACAGAAGAAAGAATCGTGTGCCTCCACAAAAGCTTTCACCATAATACCGTCGAGAAGGATGAAGCACCTTATGGGACAGCAGTAAAAACCGCTCTGTTGCACCAAGCTGATGAAGGAGCCACGGGACAACGGTGGTCACAAAAACAAGGTAGGAGTTGGAATTATTTCCAACACTTTGGATCCTGTGATACACAACAATGAAAATATTCACTATAAAACAATGATAGGCGCTCAATTAGGAACACTTGGTGTCGCCTTAGGTGCCCCAAATAGATTACATTAACAGCCAAAATTTGGCGTTAACTAACATTGAATAGAGTGTCGATTACTGAATCAAAATCAAAAATTTAAAAATTTCCCGCATGAAGGAAGAAATCAGATGACAAAGAAGGGAAAAACACCATGCAAAGGAAGAGAACAGGGCCCTACCAACAACTGATGAGAAATTAGATTTAGTTTGCAACACCATAGGTAAGGTTACAATTTTTTTTTCTTGGTTGAATTCGTGATTATTTACTACTCTTTGTTTTGCATTTGAATTTGTGATTGTTTATTGGTTCTTGGCCTAATCTGTCCATGCAACCTCTAAATTGTCCCATTATTATAAATTATAAAACCTTTGAGAAACCAACAAAAAAATTTACCCTACCCATTTGAGCTTTGGCTCAAAATATTATAGCACGAAGCTAGGACGCCTTCGTATTCTTTCCCTAACATGGGTATTAAGGAAATAGTGAAATGCTTGGAAAATTTGGGAATTGGGTTGGTCGCTGCTGAGCAACTGCTGAAAATAAATGCAAAAACCGCTCGGTTTTGCCCAGTCGCGCCATAGTCATGGATGCCATGACAAATTCATGCAAGATTGCATTATGAAATAGTTTTTAGGATAAGGTTATCAACACTAAGAAAACCTAGTGAACATATTTGCCCTAGGTTATCAACACTAAGCAAACCCAATGAACATATTTTCCCACAAAACAAAACTTTCATACCACAAACTTAACGAAAACTTTCATACCTGATAATGTGTACTTCGTTTACCTCCACAAACTAGATGAAAATAATTTGTCCTAGGTCGCCTCAAAATTTCAAGCAATAGAAGGTAGCAAGCACTGTCAGCAGACTCTGGCCACAATGAGGTAATTCATTGTCACTTTATAGATTTGTAAATGCTTCCATTGTTTCTTTGAATTTTACTTTTTAAATTTAAAAGAAATATAATTTAAGTATATATATATATATAGGGACATGAGACTGACAAAGATAAAGAGGAATTGTAGTTTTTTGTTTTTTATTTCTAAATTTAAAAGAAGAAATATAATTTAAATATATATATATATATAGGGACATGAGTCTGACAAAGATAAAGAGGAATTATAGTTTAGTTTTTTATTTCTAAATTTAAAAGAAGAAATATAATTTAAATATATATATATAGGGACATGAGATTGACAAAGATAAAGAGGAATTGGCTTCCATATTGGGGGTAGAGGTAGTGAACAAATTGGTTAATGTGGACTGGACAACACTTGTCAAATACATAGAAAAACAATTTGGTAATGCTCCTCGAACATTGCAAACAAATCAATTATGTGAAAGGGAATCAATTGATTGCCCAACCAGTCCTAGATTGAGCAAAAGATCTAGGAGGAAATTAGTGACAATAAACTCTAAGAATGTGGAATAGGGAAGAGAGACTTCCAATGTCCCAGCCACTCTTGGGACACAGACTTCTTCCACCACGCCATGTTATCAATCTTGCATTGGTATCTACAATACAAAGATAGAATACGAGGTGGTTTCAGGGGAAGTCCGAATGACAGATGTTGGGAATTTTTTTTTGAATAGGTTGAAGGAATCATGCCTTCAATGGTTCAAAGACCATCTACATTTTCCATTCTCATAGATACCCATGCAACTGAAAAAAGAAGTTATCCATGACATGGAGACTAAATTTAGCATAGGTTGGTTTGTAAAGAAGATAAAGCTACAAATGTCTCAAAACTGCAAGAGATTTCGGTGCAACCAAACAAAGAAGATAAAAAAAATCCCTCTTGAGCTAAGGTAGAAAAGAAGGCCAATTGATGTAAGTGTGAAAGTATGGAAAGAGCTTGTAAAAGCATATGAGAATTCTGACGCATAGAGGAAGTTTAGTGAGGAGAGTACGCAGGTATTTGAATTTGCTCATAAGATTATATAAAATTTATTAAACGATATTTAAATTTTATTTGTGCATAGTTAAATTGAATTAGCATGTGTTTCAAGACAATGCCTCCAAGGCTAGGCTTGAGAAAATTCGTGCCACACATCGTAGTGGCCAAAAAGTTTTACAGGCCTTGATCTGTACATTTATAAGTATATTTTTTTATGTTAAATGATATATATTTTTATTTCCTTGGAAAAAGTAAATGATTGCATATTAATTAGTTTAACTAGTCCATGTGCCATGTTTTGACAGGAGGAGAAATATGGCCACCATCCAAAGAAATTTGAAAAGAATGTTACAAAACATAAAGTGAAATGATTTTGTAATCTGGATGGAGAATGAGGTATCAATAGTTGAGTTACAATAACTTAGTTGGATATTTTTGTGTTAATATGTCAATTTGCATCTCTTGTATTGAGTTGTTTATTGATGCGTAGGATGAGTAAATAGATCTCAAATCTTATAATTACAAGATGACCATTTATGTGCATGAATAAATAGTATAAGGAT